>PVHY01003330.1:0-109812 GCA_004024945.1 Uropsilus gracilis | reverse complement strand
ATAAATAAAAAGAAAAAAATCAATGTCACTGTTGCTAATGAGTGATGACTCAGAGTATATGTTGGCTTAAAATGGAAAGAGGTCATGTTACTCACTGAAATATGGTTCACTGATAGGAAAATTCATTTTAAAAATCAGAGTTAGTTATTCCATTTTTTAAAAAGGTTTTTAAATATTTCTATTAAGATATTTGACATATTTACAATGCACAGATGTTAGGGGTTAAGTACAATGATTCATGAGATGTATGCCATTTCTTTTAATGTTCAATTTATACATTCTAATACATTCTTGCCACATTCTTAATATTTCTTGGACAATTTCGTTCCTATGATAGTTGTGCTTAAAATATCATGAGCTATAATTGTCCTATGCCATAGACCCCCATAGTAGAGAGTATGAAAAAATACTACATTATTGTTAGATTTTTCTATGTGTTCATAGAGAGGATGGCCCAGTTCTTTTGTGCTAAATCTTTTAGAAATGATTCAACTCCACTGAGGTAGAATCTATTTCTCTTTCTCCTCTAATCTAACCCCCAGGGCCACTGTTATATGAACATCTTATCCTGCTAAATTAAGAAGCCCATCTTTGTTGTTTTGTGTGTACCTTATTTAGGCCATCAGCAGACAAAATGGAAATTGTATTCTGTAACCCACAGTGTGGCCCACAGGGGAAATGAGGAGTTGATAAGGATATATCCAGCGCACTTACTCTGAGTGATAATTAAAACTGGAGCACAGAAACACAGAAAGAACCTTGGAATGAAATTGTCAGTCTAAAAATTGTCAATATAAAAATATTGCCTAATTTTTCTGCTAACAGCAGAAAAGTTCCCAAAAATCTTATCAAGGACCCACCTCTGCTCTCCTGGGTTCAAATTAGAAGAGGAAAAAAATAGAAAAGTGGCGCGTTTGCCCTGCATGAATCTCTGTTGATGCCACAACAGTTCAGATGATGCTGGCATTTCTCTTATCTTCTGGGATGAAAAATAGTGTAAATGGTCAAAGACAGGAATGATTTTTTTCCTTTTATTAATTTTATGACTGGTCAACTTATTTATTTTGTGAGGTCCTATGGAAAATGGTATTCTTTCACTCTAACAAAAACTTTGTGCTTCATGTATCAAATACTTAATTGTTAAAATACAATCAGACATATCTCAGGAAGCTAGGTGTTTATGGATGGGTTCACAGAATCTTTGTTTTTCTCATATTATCACTAAGCATTCTATTTAAATTCAACTTCATAATTATTGAACAGAAAAAATCAAGAGATAATATATTGAACAATTCAATGCCATAGATTTTAATATATGTATGGGGTTAAATTTCCTGCCATAGGGTAGTTTTTCTCAATCCTATAAAACAAATCCACTGTCTTGTACCATTTCCAAACATCTTCTAAACACATGAGTGCTACTGAAAACATCTAGCAGAGTTAAAGTCAAAAAGTAATTGAGAATGGTATTTCCAGTCAAATTCCTGCTCTTTGCTTACAGAGTTGTCTTAGGCAGCTTACTCAATTCTCTAATCTTCAATGTCTTGTCTACAAAATGGGTACAAAAATTGAACTTACTCTACTTTTTTTTTTTTTTTGGTGACATTGAACTCATGAACACAGCTTGACATAGTACCTGTCCTAAATAAGTCCTCTAAATCTCCTTGTATACAGAGATTAAACATTAGGTTTTGAGAATTAATGGAACTATGATAAGAGCTGTGAAGGCAAGCCATACTCAAAACCAAAACTTGGAATTAAATTAAGACAGAAAAATATTATTCCACGCCTATATCTCTAGGTGAGGACTTTGTTGAATTAAAAAAAAAAGAGTAAATAGTGTTAATCAATCATATGACTAAGGCACATTGGATAAACAGCTCAAGAAAAACTTGTTGGAGTCTTTTCTCCCAGGGCAAGGCATAAAAAGTGGAAAAATGATTATGTCAAAGGTCATGTATTAGGGGAAGTAGCTCCAACCCACTAAGTGGAGGAGGGAGAAAGAAGAGAGGAGAGCTTGGGGAGGGGAAGTGGAAGAGAAAGGGGAGGGGAAGAGGATGCATGTGTTTTGTTTGAACTAAAATAGAAGACAGGGTGCTGAAATTCGTGATTGCATGGGCAGTACAGTCCAGTGGCAATGTCCTCATAGACAGAAAACTTCGAGACTACTGAGATAACTGCCTGTGCTAGCTGTCACAGAGCTGCAAGCTGCTTCAGGAAAAATATCTCCTATTCTGCTGAGGGAAATGAAGCAGAATTGAAACTTTGTGCAATTGAATTTTTAGACATTTTCAATTTATATGCCCCCTGTAAACCCACAGCAACAGGAAGTCTTATTATAATGATCCCAACAGATTATTATAGAATCGATCCCATAGTTGCAAATCCGTTTGCCGTTTCAGGTCCCTAATTAGCATCAGCATGTTTTAAGTCAGACTTGTGACCAGAGACAAAGAATCTATTATACAGGTTGTCACCACTCTTTAAAGGACAAGCTTCTGACCAGATGTACACATGTGAGAAATTTGCAAAGGAAGCAATATATTCAACATGTTTGCCCTAGTAGCTGTGTACAGTAATCCCACTGTGACTCTTTCTGGGGAGTGAATATTTTTTCTCTAATGTATGTATGGAGTCAGTTCAAGTTTTTGCAGGTTTGGATACTGAATACCTGTGATGTGATAAGCAGGCTGTATTGACCTCACCTAAGCTATAGTATTTAATTTCATCAAAATACTTTCAGTAATTAGTGAACAAAATTGGAAAGATTTAAATGACTTGATCATAGTAGCAGCACCTGCACACATGTGTATGTCTGTCTATACGGATGACATGTCAAAGTCAGGAAATACTGTTTTTTCAACACTGAGTGTTCTTTAGATTCTATTGTTATTTCCTTCCTGTGAACTGTAGATATTTAGAAAAATGTCAGCTTGAAGACACATATGGATGCTACCTAACGAGCATATTCTGGAAACTAGTTTGTCTGCATGTAATACCAATGATTGCATATAGGTGTTATGATAAATAAAATGCAAATCCACCCAAACATTTATGCCAGAGAGTTTATTTAGTCAATATTTTTGTTGCTATTCAACATACGGATATAGAGGCAGAACTACTTAACAAGGGAATGCTAAGAGATGGTTGCCATCTAAATACGTTTTTCAAGGCAGGGGAAACCAAACTATTAAACCACATGCAAAGAGAGACTAAAATGCATTTTTTTCAAGAAACTGTTAAGCCATAGTTTCACTTTGAGAAATGTATCCTCTCTGAGTAGGAAGCAAACTTCCAACAGCTATTGAAGATAGTCACATTCTGGTGTATGTGTATATGTATACACTATGTAAGACTCGCATGTTAGAGAGAGGCTTGGAATTGGGCCCCAAAAGAACATTTGCAACCCTCAGTCCACCCCATTGGCTGTCTTCTCAAGCATCACTAACCAACCAAGAAAATGCCTTTTCAGACTCTACAATTTTATTAACATGCAGATAACTATAGGAATTAGTGGTGCTACTAACATAATCACTAGCCACTATGTTTCACCCCATTTGACCTCTATTTCTGCTTCTTCTGGGGTCTTACCATTTTTATTTTTTGACCAATGTCTAACACTTAGGATAGACAAATGTCATATTACTTGGGGATTTGCTTCAGAGGCAGCCTGGCAATCTGAACACCATGAAAGTGTGTTCCTCTGCATACTCACGGTGGTTTTGAAGTCAATGAGAATTTTCTAAAAATACACTATGCAGTGGCAGGATAGATAATATTCGTTTGGCCTAAAATGAATGGTCAGCTTAGCAAACTTCAAACTGATCACTAGAAGAGTGACTTATGGCAATGGGGAGAGAGAAGATCTATGGTGAATTCTGTTTAGCTTGTGTTTCAGTGATTGTTTTGATTTTCTCACTGACATCTACTACACAGCTAATGAAATCAGAGCTTTAGAGTCTAAGAAAGCAATTTTGCTGGACCTGCTATTAAGATGTTTACTCTGACTTGTTTGGGAATGCTTTTATGGAATTACTTGGAACAAAACACTTTTCCCTATATAAGTCTGTAAATATCTATGATTCCTTCAAAGACCAGCCTGTTCTACTTTTCTGGTAAACCATACACTAGTTTAAAATCAGTAGTTGGCTGAGAATGGACATCAAAACATTATTTCTCCAAATATCTATTTAGGAAAGTTATTGGCTATTATTAAAACATTTATCTTTGCTTCCAGGCAGCTCTTCAGGTCCTGAAACCCTTTGTTCTCTTGCATTTGTCTGAGATTGGTTTAGAATTAGAATCCCAGGTGGGAATTCTTCAGGCTTTTTGGTTTAAATGAACAGAAACTATTTGTAGACTTGGTGGAGAATAGAGGGAGACAGATTTCTCTGACATTTACTCCCTCAGCAAAAGAACAAGAGCAAGTTTCTAGTGACTATAGGATAAATTAATTATCAGGGTTTTTGTCCTTATGCCAATAACCTCTAAGAGTAGCATTTGTGGTACCATTCCCTCCCCATGATTGTGCATACCTAGTCCAGTAGGTGTGCGTGCCTGTGTAAGTGGGCACATCTGGACCTAGGAGAGGGGGCATAAAAAGACAGCATCATCCTGAAGAGGAGAATGGAAAAGAAAATGAAAAGGACAATTAGAATTCGAGAGAAACTTGAGACTATTTCTTTGCTGCCTATTTCCCCCAGTTTATTATTAAAATGCTATGAAGATATTGCCAAGGACTCTGA
Source organism: Uropsilus gracilis (assembly GCA_004024945.1). Classification (NCBI taxonomy): domain Eukaryota; kingdom Metazoa; phylum Chordata; class Mammalia; order Eulipotyphla; family Talpidae; genus Uropsilus; species Uropsilus gracilis. The sequence continues at coordinate 105,067 of PVHY01003330.1, read as the reverse complement.
CCTTCTTTAGCTGCTAGAACCGATGACAAATCTCCCCAGATAGGAATGGTTGCAAAATAATGACCTAAAGAAAGTGACTTATCCTGTAGAACTCAGGTGCCGAACACAATTCAAACCAGATCTCAGGCATTAGGAGGTAGCTAAGTCGTACCCTTCACCCATGGACGTATTGTTCACATTTTCATTAGGATTGAATTCTCTAGCTCTCTAAGCATAGACTTCATGTGTCTCCTACCTCGTCAAAACACACATTTCGTGTGACTGGAGGTCTTTTTCTGCCCTTCATTTTCAGATCCTCTCCCTTTTAAGTGAAATCTACTGCCACATTATCTAAATTTAAACCTACGTTTAATATATTTTTAGAACTGCTTTTATCTGAAAGCATAATTTCCATTTTTTTAGTATATCACTTTAGAATACACACATGAAGGCTTCTTTATAAATGTGAATGATTGATAGATAGATAGGTAGTGAAAGTCTGTTCACTATTTGTTATCAGTATAACACCCATTTTAGGTGAGAAGAGTTAAACTAGTGCAACAAACTCTTGTTTTAGTCTGTTTCTTGGGTTTTAATTCTCACAGAGTGGAAAAATGCTTCACATTTCTTAATACATCTAGGACTCAGAAACCATGCATATTGTGTTTGCAAAAATAGTACAGTCCCCAAAAAAATCACTGCAGGTCACACGGCTTACAGAAATAATTAGCTATACTGTTCATTTGTCAAATATTTACTTTTTATATAGGAATGAGCAATGATTCAGAGTGTTGAAAAGTAAAGGACAGTCATTAAAAGCCCCACTTTTAATGTAGATAATATCTTAATTCATCTCATAATTCAGCTTGAAATATATATGAATTTATTAGAATAGTCTCTCGATCTGAAAATAAAGCCACTAATTCTTTCACATTTCCTAGTTTGTCAAAGTCCAGTTCTCTGAATCCAGCTCACAAAAAGTGATGTGTTGATGAAGAAAATTGTGTTGATGGCTTTGGGGAGCAGGGAGTAGTTGACAGAAATCTTGTTGTACCTTGGAAAAGTGAGTGGAAGACAAAACATTTAAGAGGTTTTGAAAACTTTGTTGGGCAGCTCGGTTAAATCAGGCAATTCCCACAACATATGATCAGTGAACACCACAAGGTGTGTCTTCCATTGAGACTCGTAAGGTTGCTTAGCCTCATTGACTGTAACTTGCACATCACTTGCAGGAAGTATGTGAAACAAACAATGAATTTGTTTTCAGTTTCATCTCTCTGAGTACTTTTTCTAAAATAATGAAGCTATGTTGATTCAGACAGTGAGCTGTGGAGTTGCATATGGTTTTGATTATAACTTTAAAACAAGGACTCCAACTCTGGCCGGCTAACACAGCCGTCATACATTTGCCTTTTCTTTTTATTGCAAGGTATTACATTCAGAATGAGAGTTTCTAATTTAAAGTTTAAGCAATGCTAGATCAATATTTTTACCAATTATTTTGATGGTGTAGGATCTATTTAACCAACATTTTTGACAATACATCCATTACCTCAGAACCATAATAATAGTGATAATGATAATGATGATGATACTACTACTAATAATCATAATAATAACCTATACAGTCCTATATGATACCAGGAAGACTAGATATATTCCAATGTTAGAAGAAAAAACTGTTGACATAACCTGAAGATTTTGAAATTACTATAAAAACTAATATCTTCTAACAGAAACCATATGTAGAAAGCAAAGAGAAATAATTTATGTTCCTCATTGTAACATCCAATATAATTAGCACCTAGGAGTTAGATGTCTTTTATTATTTGACCCACAACTAATATTTGTATTAATATTGTCTCACTGTCCTTCATTAACTGCTCACTTCCCCATTTGATGTCCACAAAATTCTAAGGGATATGTCTAATTGCCTTATTATTTCTGCCACTCAGTAAACAACTTAATAAAATTTCTAAGAGATGTTGGTGGTTCCAGAAATAGTTAGAGATGAATCTTGAAGCCAGGCCCTCTTACTTTGAATTCTCCCTTTCTTATTAAAAAATAACTTAATAATTGTTATCTTCCCCCGACGTTATTTGCTGTTATTCTTTATTCTTTTCAATAGTGCAATTCAGAAAGTTCTGCTGAGGATACTAGTTACCAGTGGACGTTTCCATTGTGTAATAATTTTTTCCAGCAGGCAATTTTAGTAGAATTGGAACTAGGTATGACCGTGAAGTAAACCAGAAAAATCTGTCCTATCCTCCAGTTACTCTGAGATCCTTTTTTCCTTTTGCATCACTTTTTATTATCATCCCATGAAAACTTCCTCTAGGGGAAACCATCTGAAATTCATTGATATTAATTTTTAAAAGAGCAATAATAACCACTAAAATATTAAGTTCTGACCCTTCTCTCTTCCACTGGGATTGTTGGGTTCCAAGTAATTACGTGGAGGAATGACATTACAGGCATCAACACAAGCCTGTGTGTGGCTTGTTTGTTTGTGTTTTTTTTTTTTTTTTTTTTTTTTTTTTTTTTTTTTTTTTTTTTTTTTTTTTTTTTTTTTTTTTTTTTTTCATTTAAGCTGAGGGGTCTAGGGATGCAAGTCTCATGGCACTTTGGAACATAAGTGCTGTGAGACTTGCATCCCTAGACTTTTGTTTGTGTGTTTTTAATTTTATTGTTTTAATTGATTGCACACACACACACACACATATATATATATATATATTTGTAGGTTTGTGTATGTATGTATGTGTGTGTGTTTTTGTACATATATATATATATATATATATATATATATATATATATAAAACATCTGTTGACCCTGAGATTCTGCATCACCTTATCACCCTGAAACTTCTTGATCCCTTGTGCCCATCCCTCCCCCAATTTTACCCACTCAACCCCTTTCTCGTTGCTTCAGTTCTGTTGGCAATTTTAAATTTTTCTTGTCCATTTGTTTGTTTGTTTTCCCTCTAACCCTCATATAAGTGAGACCATCCCTTGTATCTCATTTTCTTTCTGACTTATTTCTACTAACATGATTCCTTCCAGCTCCATCCACATTGCTGCTGGTGACATACATCTGTCTTCTTTGAATGATGAGTAATATTCCATTGTGTACATAGATCACATCTTTCTCAGCCATTCATCAGTTTTGGAGCATTTGGGTTGTTTCCATATCTTGACTACTGTTACAGTGCTGCGGACAGCATCCGGGTACTGCAGTGGCAGTTTCATTACCCTCCTCAGAATCACAGAATTTTCTCTCTCAGCAAACAGGGAAGGCCCAATCACAGAGACTATCCTACAGTGTTGTGTGTCGCCAAGTGAGAACACAGCTATTGCTGCAGAGGGCAAGGGGGGGTCTCCTTTTAGCTTGGCTGCACACCTGTAGGTGGCCTGTAGCCACTCCTGCCAGCTAGCGCTCTGCAGACCATTGTGAACCCTACAGGCAGGCACCCAGTCCTTGGGGAACTTAGATTTCATTTGTCTCTAGACATCAAGCGCCTAAGATGGAACCTCCAACTTTATCTTTGTGAAAGGCAGAAAGTGAATTCAGATGGTTGAGGTGAGGCTTCTAAACAGAAGCCTGTTTAGACTCTTGGGTTGCTGCACAAGCACAAGGACTCTGATTGAAGTTCAAAGCTGCAGGTTTATTACAATGCACCAGGGTTGCCAAGCCATCTATCTCGGCAAGAGAGACTCCAAGCAGTCTCTGTGACAACCTTTTATAGGGCAAAACCACCACCGCCTTCCCCCATTGTGAAGAAAGCAGGTGTAGGCCACATTCCCATTACTATAGGACATGTTCCCACGTTCGCATGATGGTGGGACACATTCCCATAACTGTGAGTTTCCAGTAATGCTGACATCCATCATCTATCAGGAGGACAATCCTGGTGTTCATCATCTATCAGGTGGATGATGCTATTGTCAAGAACAACCAGGAATAAGGGGAGGCAGATACAGGATGTTGGACCAGCCAGCTAAGGCGGGTACTTTTCACTGAGGGCAGGGAGAGGACACTGGTCTCAAATGGAGGATTTAAACAAAATGGAGTCACTTTGGTCAGCTTGTCCCCAACAGTGTGCACAGTTCACGAGTGACATGGTGGTGGAAGAACCTCGGGGTATACAGTGATGTAATGCGTGTGTGGTAATACAATGATATGCATGTAATCAATAAAAAATAAACAAACAGAAGGTATGTAGCTGATAAACTGCCATTGAGCTCATTGATTTTTAATATGAGTCTGAGATACAAAGATGTGTGTATGAGTGTGATTCTTTCCCTGTAGTGAAACACACAATTACAACGAAAAAAGACCACATGATCAATACAAGAATTACAAGAAGTTTCCTCTGGTTCATCTAACTCAATTACACTTTTCTTCACATCCTGGTAATGTTTACTTCATTATTCTCTACTCTGTTCACCCCTCTCCATATATAGGATGTTTACTGAGTATTAGCAATTTGAAGTCAGAGGATGTATATGCTCAGTTTCAAGGTCTTATCCTGAGTCCCAGGGCCAGTGCAGGATACAAATGGAGACTCAGATAAGTCAGTGCTCCAAAACATCTGGGGATTTAGATGGGACTGATCATGCTGATCAACTTAGTCTATTCTGTGTCTCCTAAGGAATCCTGCATGTTTGGAAGGCACAGGAATGCTGGTAACAGAGCTTGGGAAAGTGATTGTTGAGTCTCTGGAGGCAGTAACCACTAAAAAACGAAAAGTAATGATAGTCTAGTCAGAGCTGCAAATCTTGACTGGTTTTGACCCTGAAGAGAAACATTGTCTGCCTGGCTCAGCTCATCAAAATCATCACATTTTCATAGCAAGGATGAGTTCTGAACACATCATAAGACTTTGCACAGTTAACCTGCTGCACAAAGCATTAACATATGTTCCAGAAGCTCCTGATAACCTGGGAGAGTAGCGCAGGCACTGGAGACTGCAGCTCAGTGTGCAAGAGAATTGGGTTACAAGAACTATATGGGGCTTGAAAAAACAGAATCACAGAAATTAGAAATAAAAGGAACTGTTAGAGCATATTGTCCATCTCCTGCCAATGCAAATTGTTGCTGACAGTACATTGTAGCTTCACTCTTTGCAGTAGATTTTACCTGTTTCCCAGGAGAGGTTTCTCATCTGTCCAGAATAATGAATGGGTGATTTTTTTTAGGCATCGCATGACCAGAAAGCATTGCTTTTTACTGACGGTACTCGTTTGGGAAGGGCATCAAGACCTAGTGTCAAATTCTACTCTTTTATACTAATAGTTAAAAAAAAAATAGAGTTTTGACTTTGGGGAAGAAAGTGTGATGATTTTTGCAATTTTATGAGAAATTTTTTTTCAATTACATTGTGATCCCTGGGAGGTCACACACCACCTTTCCTCCCTGGCCACTCCAGCAACCCCCGCCCCACTTGTGTACTTTCGTTTGGTTGTCCATATATTAGTGAAACCATTTGGTTTCTGTCTTTTTCCTTCTGACTTGTTTTTGTCAATATGGTTTCTTCTAGGTACATCCATGTTACAAAAGAATCATCAAATTTGTCATTTTTAATTCAGGTGTAATATTCCATTGTGTATATAGATCACATCTTTTTCATCCAGTCCTCTGTCTTGGGGCATTTTGGTTGTTTCCATCTCCTTGCAATTATAAATAGTGCTGCAATAAACATCTGAGCACAGGTGTCCCTTTGTACCCACATTGGGGTCTCCTTTGGGTAGATTCCCAGAAGAACAATTTCTAGGTCAAAGGGTAGTTCCATTTTCATTAGTTTGAGGGTCCTCCACACTATGAGATTGTTTTTGATAAGGTAATGTATGCTTAACCTATTAGGATGAATATTTAAGAGGATGTCCATAAACCTGAAGAAGCATTAAAACTTAAGTATTTTAAATGCCTTATGTGATGAGTTCAATTATTTTAATTTTTGCCTGTAAAATATCTAAAGAATCACTAGCTTCAAGCAGTTGGTAGAAATAGGTTAAGAGTTTTCCTCTAGTTCATTTAATTAATGCTTTATCACTCTTTTTTAAACATAAATCAGGGAATTTTTGCTTCATAGATAAATCCACAGGTTATCTATGGGTTAAGGGGTGTCCTTACACAGGTGCCTATTGGGGTTCCAGAATGGGAACTGGGGCTTCTGACTCCCACCTCAGTACTTTCCCTAACCTATGCTTTTGGGGAGAAAGAGATAATAAAGCTACAATATGGTAAAGTGTAGTGGGGTTACTTTTCATAATCACTTTTAGGAGTTTTTGAAATTGGAACATTTGAGTGCTTATCAGAAAATCAATTGTATGTCCTTTTCAACATGAAACATTATTGCTTTCACATCCAGTTTTTTTTTTTTTAAGACCAATATCTATATTTGGTTCTCAGTTTTCATAGAAATCTAAACATAACACATGGGAAGCAAAGATGGACTTGGTCACTGGTGAGCCTGAAAGTCCTACTGCATGGCTCTTATAATCAAGATGATTGTAAAATCTGTATGTCACTTTCCAAATGGTGAATAAGCTCTTTTAATAATTGGCAGATGTTCATTTTCTCTCATAAGATTTTTTTTTTAATTTTTGAATTATTTATTGTAGAATGTGCATTACTTGGGGAATGCTGATATTTCAAAGAGTTGACAATTTGAGCATCTACGTTACAAATCATTGCATGAGATGGATCAGAACAAATGAAACAGTCAATGGCCCAACTGAATCAGCCAGTGCATCTCTCGTGCTGCAATTACTCTGGGTCAGGCTCCCAGGAAAGATAAGAAACTTCCCAAGTTGCCCAGTTGAGGAGGGGTAGCATCCTAAATTGTGTCAGGGCTCATATTCACCATACAAAGGCTGATATTGGGTCAAAATGGGGCAGAGACCTCCAGTCAACAAGGCAAAGGAAGAAAGCTTCACTTCTAAAATGTGGCTTCTGATACCAGTTTCTTTCAGGTTCTTCCCACCTGCATGCAGCAGTTGCCAGTCAAATGCAATTTAAACAGGGTTTTATTAACAAGGGAAATTAACTAAGAAAACAGAAAGTCAATTAAAAAGTCCTTAAAACCACAAATGACCAGTAATCTTATCCCAGCCACCATTTTCAGTTCCAAAGTTCCCAAAGACACATGTCCAAGGTGGTGCCCTTTGCCCCTCCAAGCCAGAAACAGACACTTTGCAAAACCCAGTCTTTCTTTTTCCATCTTCTCTTTGCTTCTTCTTTCTCCAGCATTCTAAGCTGCTGTGCATCTCCAAGGTTCTTCAAAATTTTCAACAAATATTGATGCAAAATCAGCTTTCCATATCCCTGGCTATCACCAGATACCATCTCTTCTTTACCAGCCTGCCATTCTCATGTCTTTATAGACTTTCTTTGCTCTCTCTCCCCTCCTGAAAATCAGAGGCTCCAATTTCCCCTCACACACTCTCCTGGTGATTCACTTTCTCTTCCCTACTGGGACCTTGAAACAATAGCCCTGTGGTGCTAGGTTCACATAGTCACCAGGTCTGCTTAAGATTTGTAATAAAGAAGGAAGGCTCCTTATCAGCCTAGGCCATTCTCAACCTCTGTTTTTCAGACACAGCTAATGCCAGTGCCTACATTTTATGAACAAATGGCACTGCCCATGCTGGGGTCACGGCATCAAGGCCCCCAATATGGGTTCATAGAGTCAATTTGGCCCCCTCTGATTATTGAAAGGAAAGTCAGAAATCCAGATTTTTATATGAAATTTCTCCATTTGGAAATATGAACAACCAATTTTAAAGTTTTGTAGAGACAAAGTACGGTGTTATTGACCCTGGTTTGTGAGATGCCCCTCGACCAAAGGGACTTACAAAACATAAGAGGATCATTTCCCATCGAGTAAACCCCAGCATGAGAAAATAGAAGCTACTCTCGACCTGAGTGGACAGAGTGCATGATTCCACTGAGGACTCCTTCGTAGTGCCATTCTCCAGTAGGGTACATTCAGGTACTATGATGAAAGGCTTTTTGACTTCAGAGAAGCTTAAAACATTGTTTGGAAATGATCCTGGATTTGAAGCAGGCATTTGACGTCAAGGCCAAGATCAGAATCCACCCATGTCCTTTTACGCTTACCCCACCATTACTAAGGTTGTGATTTGAACAAGACAGATTCTAGGGTGACAGGGCTCTTCCCTAAGCTTACTGTGTCTCTTAAGAAATAATGCAGACTTTGTGACTAAGAGGCCATATTTTTGAATTATAAAATCATTTATTTCAATTGTAAATGGGTTGACTTAATAGAAAGGGTGCTGTAATAGTCTATGCTTGTCAACAAATACTACAACAAATACTACTAAAAAAAGAACAAAGTACTGTATTCATTTCTCACTTACTGAATTCTAGGGTCAACTAATTCATTTAGATGCAGCTTTCATTTTAATCTTCACAATAGTGCTAAAGTAATACACAAGATTTTCCTGAATTTACAGAACTACAGAGAGAAAAATGCAGAATTGAAATCTAGACCTCTGAACCATATTCTGAGAACTTCACTACTCTCTAAAGCAAACTCCATCAAAGGAACAGCAGCTCCATAAATAAAAGGGTCACAGACATGGACCCAAGTTTGGAAATAAATGCTAGTGACCCTTTATTGATTTGAACTAAGCATCTGCGTAATATGTTCTTCTAGTACAGAGAATAATAAACCCAATGAGAACATCGAACATTTATTTGCAGTATAAATATGTGTCACTCTGTGATGCACTAAATAAAATAATTGAATTTTGACATCATCCTTAAACAGTCAAAAACAAAGCAAAATACTTGACTTCCTTTACACAACACTGCTGTCATTTTTATTAGTAAATTAATTGATAATTGATTGATGATTTTTTTTAAACCATACACTCAGATGTTTGTCTTTCTCCTGTTTTAGAGAAAGTGCATTTTCTCAAGTGCTTAAAACTCTCCCCTGGTTCCAGGGTCATGACTATTCTCCTATTACTTCCATTCCACCAATTGTTTTTTATATAGGAAGGTTGTTTCCTTTCTTTTCCACCACTATGCCTGTGTTCCCTTTTCATTTTGCCTCACCCACCACATAAAATCAGACTATCCACTTGATTTTTGTATTTTACTTTGTCAAATCATCTGCTTATCCAATGTGCAACATTTGTATTTATCATTCTGCCTTGCTTTACTACACATAACCCTCTCACACTCCCTCCATTTAGCTGAAAATGGCAGTATTTCTGTCTTCATTGTGGCTGAATCATATTTCATAATGTGGTTTGACCACAACTTTTTGGTTCAACCATCTATCCATGAAGAAGATAAATTTTTTTTAAGTGGTGAAAATGGCAAATTGCTCACACTGGTGTTTGGCATGGGTGATATATTTCCCAATATTTGAAAAAAGAAATACTTATTTAACTGCCTTAAATTTCACTGAGATGAATTGAAAATTAATTCATTTAAAAGTCAATGATTTCTCTACTCTTCACTTTTTTATTTTAACACATACAGTTTTGAATTTTATTTTTTGAACTGACTAAATAAGATGTTAGTAATATTAGAAGCATATACATAGAACAAAATTTATTTTGAATGGATCATTGATGCATATAAAATTGTTTTTGATCACAAGGTCTAGGGTCACTAATTTTGATACATTATATATTTATTGTTTGTGTGTGTGTGTGTGTGTGTGTGTATGTGTGAGTAATCAGTGGTTCTGACTATCTGGGAAGAGGAAAAGCCAAAGCATTTTTGAAACTCTTTTTTATCCTGTAATCTGTTCCCCCTACTATAGAATAAATATCTTGACAGCAGATGAAAACTGAGTTTTATTTATTCTTGTATTCCAATTTCCAATTTCTGCCAGAGCTTGGCTTTATAATGCTTGGTAATTGATGAATTGGAGATTCATTGAGTAAATGAAGTTTAACTAAACAATGTTGCCTATTGAGAAAGATTAAACTGGCTTCTCATCATGAAAAACCTTCTGGCAGAATAAAATCTACTTTCCTCAAGCAGTCCACTCCCCCCCCATAGTGTATTCCTTGTTGTTTCCTAGGTTATAACCCTCCAAATCCTTAAATTCCATTTGAAGATAAGAAAGACAGGCTGAAAGTAAATATGGGGAGAGTTTATGTGATGCCCCAGAAGCTTCAGAGAAGAGACTGGGTTACTTTCCATTATGGGATCACTGATAGTCTTATATTCTAAGCTGCCTGTCATAGAACATAGGACATAAGTCATAGACCGTGAGGTGGAGGTGAGGAGGAAGAGAAAAAGGACGAAAACGTGAAGAAAGAGGAAAACAAAGAACATATGCTACATTTGTTATTGTATTGATTTCTCTATTTTACCAATTTTATGATACTGTGTGGAAAAGCAAGGGAGATAGTCTCGATTCAATAAAATGTGAGATGCTGAAGAATGCATAAAAACACTAAGAGTACTAGTTGTGACAGGTTGCAGGTAGGATTCAGTTCCTTTAATAGTTATCCCATGACTGGTATCTATAGAACACACTGATAGCAAGCCATTCTGCTGATAATATAGACAGTGTAAGCAATTGTTTATAAAATCATCCAAAGAAATTTAAAAAGCTCTGTGACCCATAGTACAGAGACAATAACAAGTTGTTTTCTTCACCCAAATTGAACAATATTATCTCCACAGTTAGTTAACAGACCCCAGAGAGTTTTGTTAATTCAATAATTGTGTTTCATTCAATGAAATATTCAAAATATTTGCCTTGACTATTCAGCATATAAGAGCTTTACATACCAATGCATTTTATCACTCAGTAAATAATGCAACAGAATTTGCGTCAGCAGAATTCTTTTCACATTCATTTTCCTATCTGTGGTAACTTGACCATGTCCTTAATAACAAATGGCAGTTTATAAGCAGTTCTTCCATGGTGATGAAAATCCAGGAATGACCTGAAATAGACAATCAAGATCATGGATGTTCAGACAGGTGAAGAGATAGCAGGAGGATGCCTGAAAGTCAATCTATTCATGCAGTGAGTGGGCAGGGTGGCATGTTGAACTTTCAGTTGTCATGTCCATCAAAGGTGCAATATTTACTTTTAATGTAGAATACCTGTTCTTTGGTGATCATGACATGACCAAAGTTTGTCTGAAATGAGATTCAAATAGGGGCAAAGAGAATACATGTGCCATGAGCAGTGCAGAGAAGGATGAGATCGCCTTTTGTGTTAGCTCAGCACAAATGCAATTTGAATCTAATCATGAGAAAACATTCAGCAACTTCAAATCGATGCTTTTTCTACAAAACAACTGACCCTTAACTTTCAAAATTGACCAACTCACAAAAGTCAAGGGAAGGTGGAGGTGCTGTGCCTGCCTACTGAAGGAGAGTAGCAGGGTCATGGGTACCACCTGGGCCCTGGGGGTGGCCCTTTGGCTGCAAAGAAAGTGAGTGAATGTGAGCAAGGAATTTGGGGCTTTAATTTTAATTTGGCTGTAAATTTGAAATTGCTTAAAAGAAAATATATATTTATATCTATAGCTATAGTCATCTCCATATGGTAATATATGGTATCCACCCATCCATCCATCCACCCATCCATCCATCCATCCATCCATCCATCCATCCATCCATCCATCCATCCATCCATCCATCCATCCATCCATCCATCCATGATAATGCTTGTGAAGTACCTGAGAAAATGACAAACATGTAGTAGGTGCTCAATAATTGCTATTTCTCTTTCCTTACCAGAGTCTAGTAATGGACACTATATTTCCATATAACTTCTTTACTGCAAATTTTGCTATTTGAATATGTTTTAAAAAAATTGAAGACCATAAGAGCCTCCATCTTCCTTAAATTTCTAGACTTGTGGTCTACATCTTCTTCATTTCTGTTTTATCCTCTGGGTCTAATTCATGATTTTGTGCAAAGCAGATAGGATAGTCCTTACTCCATACATAAACAATATGTGATTTCTTAAAAAAAAAATCACAGAGGTAAAAACAGGGTACCCTCTGTTGTCACTTTGCAAGAAATTTAATGATTGATGAATAACTTAAAGTTTCATAGTAGGAGAGGATGAATCTAGAGAGTTTAAATATCTATATTTAATTCTGAATTTTAACAGGAAACTTTTTGTAAAAAAATGAGAAGGATTGATTGTCAAGATTTGTCACCCATCTAGCAGAAAGTGTATTGAAGAGCACGGCCGTGCTGTCTTCTTTAAGCAATGCTATTTACTGTTAACTAGCTTCCAATATGTTTACACTGATATTTAAACTGAAATGAAAATGCATAAATCACAACCCCAGCCACTTTTGAAAGGTTGAGGTTTGTTTTCTGTGCAGCCTTTTGTGATCCAATTGCTCTGAGAGAAACAGAAGAAAATCAATCTCATTACTTGCATATTTTATCACCTGATTTCAGAGATTCTCTGCTTTGATTACTTGAAGGATGGTTTTGTTCTATCAGCAATTTCCCAGCAGGAAGTGAGGCTGGCAGAGGCTGAAGAGGTAGGGTAGATGCATTGTTTCCACATCCTAGTCTTTAGGAGAAGTTGTCTCTGCAGTCTCCATTCTTCCTCTACCTCAAAGAGATCCAGATAATTGCCTTCTAGCCTTTCCAACACTTATTTCGTGATAGCTGATTAGGGTTCTGAGATTCTGCCCTTCAGCAAGGACATACTCTGAGAAAAGAATATGGTTATCTCTCCCAACTCCTCCATGCCTAAACCAATCACTTGCCACTAGTTATTGAACTAAATGTTCTCTCAGTCCTTAACAAAAAATGTATCCAGTCGTCCCAAGTGTCTAAATCATTCTGAAAACTTGAACTGACCTTGAGGCTTCACCCCTATATCAGTGATCCATGACAGTGAGTCCCAGAAACCACCAATCATTCAAAAGCCACACAGAGTTTGGTTGCATTTCCTCCAGTAGGACTTTATAGCTCATTGACAGTGGTTATAAATCTTGTTTAAAAGGCAAAGAAAAACATGTAAGAACAACCAGGGAAGCCAGCCAGATGGCCTAATGGTCATCAGATTCTTCTGGTAGACAGACCTGGGAAAGGATAAAACAGTGGGTCTACAGTTCACACAAGATGGCAGCCACAGTCAAGGAGAGTTCGCTTACTCTCATAGAGCATGCACAATCAGCATTTACTATAATTATATCAAGATACTTGTTGATTGTCAATTTTCCATGATCAAGTTAGAAATCTTCTTTGACACTGGGATGAAGTGTTCTCTAAGGCCACTATGGCTATTGACAAACTCACTTCAGAGAGGATAATTTTAAATACCAAGTCAGCCAGCATGCAGAGAGATGAACTGATTAAGGGAAATGTGTTCCTTTTCTCTGAGTTATTTTCTTTCAGTTGCATCTAGAGAAAGGGTACTTTTGAACCCAATTGTAAAGGACTGTAAAGGGTGCCCAGTATAACGCATCAAATAGGAGGTTATCATTTGAGAGGCAGAAAGCCATGATGCAAATTTTAAATTAGTATTAGGAAAAGTACCTACAATGGCTTTGATTATCCAGTCAGCTATGAATAGAATATTACTTGTTGGCTTTTATCAGTGTGTTATTTAGTTATTGTGTTAAATTATTCATAATGTATAGTAATAAACCTACAGCCTTTGACAGTCCAGTGCATCGTTTTTGTCTTCGGAAGACGGTGGGGTTTACGGCAACTATTGATAAAAGAGAAAGGAACAAAATGGTCAGTTCACACCTCAGCGAACCTCCTCAACAGAGCCTAATAGCAACTTATTATGTATCTTTAAAATGCAATTACAGTACCTGAAATTTTTCAAAGAAACGCTTCGCTAGAGTGAGACAAACCATGACTTGCTGAGATGGTATCACACCTCATGAATAATGCCATACCAACGTGCATAGGGCAACCATCCCCTCATCATTCTGGCTAGAGGAAACACACAGAATAGAACCCACTGAGGAAAGTAATTCAACACCTGTGTCCCACTGGTCACCTTCAGTGGCTCTGCTTACTCTCTTTGCGTGCCACAATTGATAACAACTCAGTTCTCAAGGTTGACCAGAAATCCAATAGACAACTGTTATACACACAGCCAAGTGAAACCTGCTTCCAGTACAGAACACCTATCCCAGAAGGTGGGTTTCATTGTGCCCTTATCTCATAGAAGGGGTTCTTGGTCATGAAATGTCCATTCCGACTGTTAGTGTGCAGGGCACAAGCAGATAAATTAAACTACCTCATAAGGGAAAAGCCAGTATTTAAATCCACCCTTATCTCATGGAAGGGGTTCTTGGTCATGAAATGTCCATTCCGACTGTTAGTGTGCAGGGCACAAACAGACAAATTAAACTACCTCATAAGGGACAAGCCAGTATTTAAATCCACCGCTATTTAAACCCACCCACTCATTAGCTCAGCAGTACAAAATCAGGTAAATAAAACAGGATTCTTTAACCAGATGTTAAAAACTCTGGAGTCCCTGGAGTCATTAAGGTCCCTGGGTTGTCCCACTCCAGTCCAGCTCCCAACTCCCAGGACCTAAAGCTGCACCTGTTTCCGAGTGTGTTCCAGCAGAACAGCGTTCCCTCTTCTCTTCCACCTCGGGTCTGATGCAGCTGTACACAGGAAAATCTTCTTACTAAGTTAGGTCAACACCAAGTCCAAGTTTCCAGCAAGCCACTTCCTGTCAGGACAAATGTTTCCTTGCCTCAGCTGTTGCCTGTGGGCCAAAAGCCTGAAGCTTCTCTTTTCTCCCTGCCATGCTCTTCATGCCCCTGATTCCCTGGCATGACTCTTATCTTCTCTCCTAGTGTGTTCTCCCCATGTCTCCGCTGTTCTCTTGCAGATTTTCTCCCCTTGCTCCACACATTTTGTTAAGTTTCTACCCACAGTGATATCTTCCAACTGCATCTTATTACAAAGATGGGGTCATGCCCCCCCAGTTGAGCCTTGTCACCCCCTTACACTACTATTGTGCATTGAAAACGGTCAACTCGAAGAAATTGTAGGCAGCAGAGGGTCCTCCAGGGAGTGTAGGGAGGTGACAATAGGATTGTAAGGCACAAAGCTCCTGGCTCAGGGTGGGAAGGTGGAACTAGTCATGGGAACAAGTAACATGGACATCTTGGAGTCTGTTGTAGAAAATTTGTCATGTGTTATGTCAGCAGCAGACAGCACCATGTCTTCTTGTTATAATAGTAAAAGCATCCATGTCCTAGCAGCAAGGCTTTACATGTCATGTTTTCTTAAGCCTGTGGGTCCCCAGCGGTTCCCGTTTTCTGTCCACTGCATCCTTTGCTCCAGAGATTCTCCCTTGGGATTTTGTCCCTTATCCTCTGAAACTTTAACCTCCCCTCCCACGAACTCAGAGTGAATCCCTCTATCATGCTTTCCCTTTACATCCCATTCATCCCATTCATGCTGTGGTTCCCGTTTTCTATTGATTTTAGATGTGTGATTTGTCACCTTTTCATGTCCCTGGAAGCCAGCAGCACCTTTCAGTTGGTTAGGCTGAAGATGTCCCGTCATCATCTCTACCAGAGCAGGTGCTGCCTTGGTCATAAGTGCAAATCTTTCTTTCTTCCATTGAGTCATACGCCTAGTGAACACGATGCTTGTTAAGCTTAAATGCTGTTTAGATTGTCTTTAAGAGACTGTAGTCTGCTTCTCTGCTGAAACCTGAGCTACTGTGCATGCAGAAAGCACAGACATAGAACAGTCCGGGACAAATCTCCTGTTGGTAAAGCAAGTATTTCAAAGTAACAAGCAAGTGCTACTAGATCTGAGGAAGGAGCCACCTGTGGTAGACAAAGTCCGGTCTGTCTTCCTTTTTTTGAGACCAGGTCTCATTATATTGCCTGGGGTAGTCCTGGTCCCATGGACTCAAGCAAGCCCCAGCATCAGCCTCCCAGGTAGCTGGGATTACAGGCATCTGCCACCATGCCTGACTGCTTTTTTTGAGACCAGGTCACACTATGTTGCCCAGGGTAGTCTTGAACCATGAACTCAGGTGATCCCTGGCCTCTAGCCTCCCAGCGCTTGCATTACAGGTACACACCACCACACATGGCTCGGCCTGCCTTCTGAATGCGTTTTTTGTAGAAGGGCTGCCCTCACGGGCAGCAGCTGGCCAGGCATAGCCGGATCCCTGAGGATGTTTGAAAGGCATTTCAGAGCAGCACAAAACTGGTAGCCCCTTCCTGCACCAAAGAGAGTGACATGAAGGGGGTGTGGGGAAAATGGAGCCCTTCAGGTTCTTTTCTGTGTCTGCCTCTGTGGTTACCACCTGCAGCCTTGCTTTTCCCCCATAAGACCGGCATGTAGTTTTGTGTCGGTGCAAAGACCCTTGCGTGCAGGTGCAGTACCTGTGATTATGGGCACCTGGGCTGAGAAGTGAGGGCTAAGAGAGGCTCTTCAGCTCTTGTGTTCACGTCCCACTCTGAGGCTGCCTCCCTGCCTGCTAGTCTGTTTGTCCAGTCTCCTACCTTCAGCATTAAAGGCATGTTAGGGATGCTGAAGACTCCAAAGTTCTCTTTTGCCTGCCTGAATGAACAACGAGCCAGCCAGGAGTGCTGAATCATAGCCCATGGTATTCCAGGGCGCATTTTGTTTTTTTAAGGGGGATACTATGGTGTGTGCACTTTGCAATGACATGCCAGATGATCAACTTTAAGTCTGATGAAATGAGACATTTCCTTTTTCCACCTACTTAGAATTAATATTGGCCTCATGAAAAATGCATCTCCTTGCAGACTTATCAGGATCACAGCAGATGGCGGCCTCCCTGTGGGCAGACCCTTTTTCTCACTGTTCTTTATGTCACTTTCCACCCCTTGCTTAAAACCTTCACACAGTAGACTGTCCCTTCCATACAAATGCCTGTAGTGCTGTTCTGTGGCTGTGTGTCTTGCACAAGGAGAGAGGCTGAGCATTGCAGCAAAGTCTAACTCACTGAATTTGCATCCTTCCACTTCCTGTAGAAGGACACCCCATTCATATACAAGCTCTAACATGAGAGAAATGCATAAACCCCACAACGAAGGAAATTCACCAATCTCCTCGAGTCAAGCTTTTCAGCCACAAACTGGATAGAATAGTGCTCATGTGTGGTGATGCTGAAGTGAGGGGGGATGATGTTTGGCATCACCTGGGAGTCAAATCCTATATCCACACATGTCTTTTTCACCCATTCTCCTCTCTCCCTCAGGAGGGTTAGTACATGAGGAAATGAGGGAGATCCTCATCAGTATGAGAACAAACATGGTCACTACAGGTTTGGTAGAATAGTTTGCAGAATTGGCCTAGTAGAAATTACCTGTGAAGATCACTCTGCATATAGGTACATGTTTGCCATTTGGAGATTGCAGTTTCCACTGAAATGATGGTGAGAAAACTGCATTTGAACTAACTTTTGAGCAACTGATTGGGTAGATTCTTTAGGAACAAGAATTACTGTGCTAATCATATATATGGCATCAGCATGGACAGTAGCTTAATGATCGTTTTGCTGTGTGACATCTATTTAGAGGGACAGAAGAGTTGGAAGAAAGGCCCACCATCAGTCTAACACAGAATGTGCTGCAGTTCTTAGTTTCTGGGCTATATTTCATCAAGGTGGGGAAAAATCAAGATTTTTAGTGTGTGATTTCCTCTTCCAAGTTATATGGTACTTAGATAATTTTTTGAAGTTGCAGGCGAAAATGCAGCCTCCTGATTCACACTAAAATGAATGGTTACTGCTTAGTCTTTAAATATTTAAGAAAAAATCGGCTCAGACCAATCCCAATCAGGTCCTTCCTATAAATCCTGGCCACTATTTCTCTTCGAAAGCCCAGGGGAATGTTACATCATTAATGTAGACAGAAATAATTCCAATTTCTCAAATGAACATAGGGATGTGGTTTCATAAGGGAAGTGGTGCAATGATCATTTAAAGCAGATTTTGTGTTTCTTTTCCCAGAATGTTGTCATTAGATGAATCTTTATTCTAAAGCATAGAAGTACAGACAAGCTGGCTAAAGATATGAGCAACCATTACCTTTAAAGTTCTTCCCTCCAAAAAATATAAGCCCCAAAGGGGGGAAAGATGGCATTCCAGGGGTTCTGAATTCACGACAGGCTATCCAAAGGAAATGGATGTAAATTATTGTGTGTGATCCAGACAACAGGTGTAAAAGGTAAAAGCAATTATATTTTCTTTAAAATTGGGAAAACTCAACTCATCTGCCCAAGTTGTGAGTGACTAGTAAGCAGCATTTATATAGAGAGCGAACCCCCAAGTTAATATTTATTATGTTAATTCTGTACAGGAGCCTGAACATATAAAAGACAAAGAATAGAATGGTTTCCACCTCAAGCTTTGGGAAGTTAGTACACCAAAGATAACCCTCTCCCATCCCTCACCTCAAGAAACTATTGTTGCCAGCAGAATGTGCTTACAAGATGGTGGCCTTAAAAATAGACACAGTGGAAGGTCATGTGCCAGATATGGGATCAGATGCTGGGGTGGCCTCAGTGTACCCCTAAAATCTTCTGCCTTGGTCCTTCATATAAAAAGAGCATCTCCTGATCCTTGGGATTTCTCCATCAGAATGTCACCCAATCACTTGCTTCACGCTCAGATACCTTTTCAGATAATCCTCCCCATGGGAGGTATAACACTTTAGATTGTCATCAGCCATTCATTTTAGTTTTGACCTGGGGATTGCCAGAGAGGAAAGGAGGGTGCTCATGCCTGATTGAGGAGAGAAAAAAAAAAAAAAAAAAAAAAAAAAAAAAAAAAAAAAAAAAAAAAAAAAAAAAAAAACTGAGAATAGAGCAAGTTCCTGCCAGCCCTCACCCAAGAAGCAATATTGCCTAAATATGGCCTTGCATGTCGCCAGTGACAGGATGGGCTGTGTTATAGCACCCCGATTAGGTGCAATCTTCTTGTCCCAGCTCAGGACTAATCCCAAGAAGTCCGAAGCCTCATCAAATCTGGGCTAAAGTGTACATTTTTTCCACTTCTATATTCTGTGTATTTGTAATATTTCTCCCTCCTCCCCAGGACACTGTTTGAAGATATTTATTTTTATCCCGTTAGGAATAATTGTGTCTAGAGAAAAACTTCCCTATGAGCCTGTATCTGCAAAGTACACTTGAACACAGTTGGGTCTCAATGCCTCACCTTGGTGTCTCTTACTCATTCCTTTATCCGCTCACACATTTGGACATGCTGTTTGCATTGGGGAAAAGCCACGGGATGTTCTTATGATGTCACACTTTAGGAGAGAGAATTAGTGCTAAGAGGCATCTCGTGGTGAGTGCTGTAGAAGGCCTGGTAGGGGTCTGTGTGGCTATGGATGACTTGCTGCTATGCTCCACTACTGCAAAACAGAGCCACCTGCAAACCAAGTCCAGGAAGGAGAACCCCAGAGTAGAGCTGGGCATTTTCTGAATGAAGAAATGAAGGTAATTTGATACTGACTGACAGTTGGGGTTGGAAGTCTTCCTCTGATAGTGGCTATTACCAAAAATACTTAGTAAAAAGACTCTCTGGAAAAGACGAGATGCTTTTGTCTGCCAGTCTGTGTCCAACCTTAATACCTTTGAATGTATATCTGAAAAGATATTATACTTATGCTTGCAAGAATTGTTGGATTCTGTTTTTTTTAATTTAGAAGTAAAATAGACTTGCATAAAAATGTGCAAATGGAGAAATAAAATATGTTGTTTTTTCGTAATCATATTTCATCACAAACACTAGGTATGGAATACTTAGCTATATCTGCTAGCAGGAGCATTCTTAGTTAAAACAACACAGTTATTGGCTATTTTGTGTCCATAATTAGCCACTTATACTGGTGAAAAATTTATTTTAATAAAGAAACATGTTTGTTAAAAAGGAAAAAAGCAGATTTTAAGCTACCTATGTATTAATAAAAATTTTAAATAGAAACTGATCTCAACTATCAATCAAAGAACTAATGATATACAATCATTTCATATCTGTACTGATTTATGGAAATGTCATTAGGAATGTCTTTCATTATTTTCCATATTGTCTATGAAATTGTTGCATTATTTTAGAGGTTAGAGAGAGGTAATTTCAAACTGACATATAGAAACATTAAATAACCTAAGACTTACTGTTAGTGCAAACATCTTATTTATTTTGAATTTAAAAAATATAGTCATTCTTGTTTTTTATCCAAGTTAATACATTTCTCAGTATAAACTAGAGACTGATGGTGAATTCTTGAAATAGAAAACTACGGGGTAATCAGTTTCTCTGCATAAATGGAAAATAAGGTGCATCTAATTTCAAACATTTATTCTACTGGGATTTTATATGTTCTTTACTGACCCTTGCTAAGGAGGAACATGCAGTTCATTAAGTAAATATACTTCAGATGCCATCTGGTTAGAGGTATTAAGAGATTATTTCCTGTTTTGTTTTTATATTTCTTTTGTTCATTTTTGCCTCTTAGTTTTCAGTTCCATTTTTTTTTTTGTTTGTTTTGACCCTGGATTGTGAAATTGGTCCATTTTGTTCTAAGCTAGCTACTGTAGATAAAAAATATAGTTGCTTGAAGTTACAACAATTCCAGAAACTTACAAGAACAATCACTACTGGCTGTTGGGTGGGTGACTGTACTTCAGCTGTTTGCATCTGGCTTCTGAACATGCCTTTCAGAAATCACTGACATTTGCCCTGAGCAAGAGTCCAGGCATTTTTCTGACTCACTCCTCCCCTGAGTCATGGGAAAAAACACAAAGAGATTATGCCACTATTCGGAGACACCCAATTGTTGTCAAAACACATATGGGACCTTCAATGTAACTTGTTAGAATTAAGAGAAAATAATTCATAGAGTAAAACTGTCCTTGGTTATTAGATTATTTTAGTTCTGCTCCACATTTTGATAGCTGAGTAATATAATTTCTGAGCTTGAATTTTCCTGTATCTTCTCCACTATGAGTTCAAGTAAGACAACATTTTCTCAAAAGCCAATGATACTTTACACACATCATTAAAATGGTGGCTGGGTATACTGGTCTTGACATGAAAAGATCAAGAAGGAGGACAAATAGAAGAAAATGGAAAGAAAGTAATGCCAACATCATAAAATGGCTGACTTCCATTCTCTTTCTCTCTGGTTGTTATTTAAGATGCCCACTCTTAAGTTCTGTTTCTCCATGCTTAATTCTTATGGGAAAAAAAATTCACTTATGTCTTTTGTCCAAAGAAGAAGAATAATAACTAAACTGCTCGTTTACATGAGATACAATTTCAAATTATTTTATTCTTCCCAAAATGAGATGAGTTCAACCCCTGGCCTCCCAGAACATATGAAAAAAAAATAGACAAAGTAGATTAGAAGATACTGGAATGACCATTTGCCCCAGCAATTGCTTTCTTGGGAATCTACCGAAAGGAAACTTCTCAATGCTTGTACAAAGGGACATCTGTGCTTGGATGTTTATTGCAGAACTATTTATAATTGTAAGGACATGGAAACAAATGAAATGTCCCAAAAGAGATGACTGGATGAAAAATGTGTGGTACATATACACAATGGAATATGCCTCATCAATTAAAAGTGACAAATTGGATGATTTTATGATAACATGAATGGACTTAGAAGAAATCATATTAGCAGAAACAAGTCAAAAAGAAAAAGACAGAAAGCAAATGGTTTCACTATTATATGGGACATGGAAAAGATAAACAAAAAGTCATGAAAAAAAGTCAAAACAAGTCAACAACCAAATTGAAGTACACAACAGCGGGGGGTGGGATAGGGTGGGAATTGTCAGGGAGGGTGGGGGGGGTGAATCCTGGAGATCACAAAGATGTGAAATTTATATATATATATATATATTATTTAATTAAAAATACATGTTAATGTAAGACTTTCATCAAAATTGTGAAAAATCAAATATATGAAAATCCATAGATTAATCATAATCCGTATTATTACATTATAAATTCTATACATGTTCTAGAGAAAATATGAGGGAATTTACAAAGAACTAAGGGAATCTATGAATTTGGGAGAAGACAAGCTAATTGCACAGGAAGTATCATCTGTAGACTGATTTTATTCCAGTAGGAAATAAGAGCTGGTTGTCAGTTTCCTACCTGACTGACCCCAAAATCATGTGTAACTCTAACCTATCAGGTTAAAGTTATTTTGCAGAAAAGTTAAAGGCATGAGTTTGCAAAAGATCATCTCTGCATTTTACACGCAAAATGTAGGCCTAGCTAATTATGGTGGAGCAGATTCCAAGTCCCTTCATCTTTTAGAACTGGAGCCATTTTGACCAAAAATTCAAAATGGAGGGATGGTACTCTCAAGCCTCCATCCTTTTTGGTTCTGAAGAATGTGTGCCTTGTGTTCAGTAAATGTTTTTCACATCTTGGTTCCCATTTGCCTTTGCTTTAATTATCATTTGTCACATCCCCATTATCCTATTTCTCAGATTAAGTTACATTGTAGCATTTCCATGCACTGGCACATTTTTATTCCCTGTGAAATCCTCATTTTTGTTATTGAGGGATAAAACTGAAGAAAAGTAACCTAAAATGGACATTTTGGCATTTTTCTAAGATAGTGCCTAGTGCAGTGAAAACAATGGTTTGACTAAAAACACAGGTTGGGATGACTGAATTGTAATCCCATATCTCAAAGTGGTTAAATATTGAAGCTAAAGTTAAAGCCAAATAGGGAAGCATTGAGCTACAGTTTCCCCATGTCTTGTAGAAACCCTGTGCCCCAACTTCCTCACTTAAAGTTCAACAATCACATGTCATCTCTTCCCTACCTTGCCCACAGCATGTACACAGTACAGAACAGTTATTATCTTCCTTCCACTTTCCCTCTTTTCGTCTTAAATAAGTTTTAAGGAACTAAGGCAAAAAATAATTGGGTTTCATAGAGGTTGTCATTGACTTAACAACTTATCACACAAGTTCATGTCATTTACTTTCAGTCCATCAATTCCTTTGTTAGATGTTTTTCATTGACATTTTGTCAATAAAGCAACTTTCCCTTTTGCTGATAATGATATCTTTCATCCTCTTAGTAGACTATGCTACAAGGTGGTTCATAAAACCTCCAGTCTTCATATGATTTATGCATCTTCTAAAAATGACCTCCCGCACATGCTGCTTGCCAAAAAACTGATGAAATCCACATTTTCCATTTTTGTAACCCTTGAGTCTAACAAGAATCCTAAAAGAAGAAAAAGAGATAAAGTTCAAATTTTCTTTGCATTGCGCTATGTTAACTTCTAAATATCTCATTGAGTAATTTCCTGGAGTTAATAAACATCAGATAGAAACTTCGATTTTTTTATGTGTCAAAAATCATCTGCTTCAACTATAAATTGGTAAAACCAAATTTAAAAATAAGTACAGCACTCAGAATTATTCCTTTCCAGTCTCTTCTCTCTGTCATAACACAGGAATTCTGGCTTCCATTTATCCAATTCTCATGGCAATTATAAGTTGTCAGCATGTTAAATTATTAAATCGAAGCAAAAATTTGCTATTTTTTAAGCTAATATTCTGTCTATATTACTTCAACGCATCAAGCTCAACATGTTTGAAAGAAACTTCTCAGTCATTCAATTTTCTTCTCTTGAGAAGACAAATTAGTCCCACAAGGTGATTCTATTCCTTCTTTGCGCTGGTTGCCAGAAAACGCATTTGCGTGACTAATGTGTAAGGATCTCAAGTATGCGTTGTTTCTCGACCTTTCTGGAAGTAGCATGCTATTTTTCCTATACATGTGCTTTTATTATTCTAAATCACTGACGCATTTTGTAGATATATTTTGCTCTATAATTGACATTAAATCATTTAAAAATATTTGGGCATGGGTGAACTGAAGGCAATATATATAGATGTTAATTGATAATGATATGCACCTAGAACTTGTTATGAGGTAATAGTACTTTAGTTAAAAAAAAAAAAAAAAGAAGAAAACTGAAATTCAGTCTCAGCTAAACTTGCTATTCCTCCTGCATTCTCCAGCTCTATCAGTGAATCTGAAAATGTAATTCTTTGGCCTTTCCTTTTTCTTATTCCTTCATTAAATGGTTCACAAAATCCCGGAGTTGCTAACTCTTGCATCTCTCTAAAATCGCTCTCCTCTTTCATGGCACGTAATTGTCTTTGTTTAAAAATTCAAACCGATTTCTACTTATTCTGTCAGATATCATGTCATCTCTGCAAACCATCCTTTAGACTGTTGCCAAAATCGCTTTTCAAATAGACCAGTCTGATATGTATCACAGTTAAAAATATAGCAGGCTATGTGGTGTCAGATGCTGTGGATTGCTTGGGTCCTATTCTTGTTGAATCTCCAACTATTGTTACATCTAATATCCACATGTTCTTTTATAAATAAGTATTTGTAAACAGTCACTAGACATGCTACTGGAAAAACGACATCCACGCATTTAAGGGTATGATTTTATCTAGAATATTATAGAGGGAACATAGGTGTTAGAGAAAAGGTCTCCAAGAAAGGGAAGAAATTTATAACTGCAAGTAGAGAAGGGACTCCTCCCTCAGGCTTGAGGACATTATGCCGTAAATAGAGGTGGGTGTTGGCTAAATAACTGAGGAAGAGTAGTGGTGGACTTATGCCAGGGAGTCTCTGTCAGCTGGCCATATCTGGGACCAAAAGGGTAAGGGTCTTTTGGAGAATAAACTAATGGGCAGTTATCTTAGTTACTGCTATTGTCTAGGAATACAGGGTCAATGTAAAGTTTGACGTTGTCATTACTCACCAGTTCAACCAAATGACATATGCTCCCATTTATATTAAAAATTTGCCCACAAATGGAAATAACAAGAAATGCCTCTTTCTTGAGCAGTGTTTCTTACTTTCTTTAGATAACCCTATGTGATTGGTACACTTTGATCCTATGAAGGATATAAACATATGTGCATATGCATACACACACGCACACACACACCTCTCAAAATGACAGGGGAGGGGAACTTTATTATTTAGCAGAGACCCTCTCCATCCAACCCTAGATGGTGCTGATGCAAGTGGTTATCAGACCACATTTCGAGAAGCTCTGACCTTACAATATCTCCTGTTTTAACCTCTGGGTATAAATGGATTCTACATAGCTCTCCCATGAAAACCGTGAGCATCACTAAGCCCTATAACTCAGGCCAGGAGAATAAACATCCACTGCTGATGTCGCCATTGTTTCAGATCTCCCAGTCGATTAATGACAAGGACTCATTTGCTAAGCCTCTAGTTTCCAAGAGTAACTTAAGCTCTGATTTCGTAGACCTTAGATCACCCTGAATTCCTCCCTCCTCCTGGCATGTTGGCAGTGCAGTAGTAACTCACTAGAGAGCAGACTTGCTTCAGCTGTTCCCGCCTTGGCCAGGTGGTCAAAGGAAAAATAAATCTGCTTACCTGAGAAAACAGGTTGCCTATAAATCAAAAGGGGTCAAGTTCTGTCCACCAGATGGAGGTTTTAAAATCCTAATGTGTAAGTTAAGATATAATGGATTACTAGAGGTGAAATTTTAGTAAGGTTGAATCATTTTGTTGCCTTCGGGGACCAAAGGGGAACCAAAGGTTACTGTTACAGTGAACGAGAATGAAGTCAGATGTTCATCTTAGTGACCTAATTACAAAGGATGTGATTCTGACCCATTAATTTTTGAAATCACATCTCATTATCTATCGGTATGGCTTACCGAGACTCAAAAACACACAGACAAATGGATTTTCGCAGCTGAGTATATAGTTTCTTTTGCTTGAGTACTGAATTTTAGCATGTCATCAGTTTGTCCGGAAAATGATTCTGGTTTAAGAGGATATTGAACCCAATGAAGGTTAAAGAGTACTTTCTTTCCATATCTTCTCCCCCTCTTCCTTCCATCTCCCCATATTTCTTTTGTCCTTTCTTTGTCACGTCTTTAGTCCTAGAAATGTATAATAAACAGGGCTAAAGGGAGCAAGAAGAATCCAAGTTAACTACTGTTCTTTTTCTGGACACTTAAAATCTGATTTCCCTTAAAGTTTTGATCTGAACCATATTCTCATTGCTAGAGTTAATTATATGGACACATTTGGTTTTGAATGCTCTTTTCATATGAAAGGGGCAGTCACACATGAAACTGAAATCATGTATGAGTGACAAATGACATTATCAAGACTGCTTATCTATTCATAGGTTACAGCATAGCAGCTGTACAAAAAAGTGATGTTAGATTATTTTAAACATTCATACCAACTGGGGATGAACAATACCTTTATCCTTCACCTGGATATTTGCCTTAAAATACTTTATGTTCTTGTTTCTTACCACTTCACTACCCATGTGTGGATAGCTGTCTCTCTCTTAGTGAACTGGAGGTGAACTTTTCCTCTCTTCCTTTTTGATTCTCTGTTGCTAACCAATGATAATAATATCTAGTTACTCTGGGACTTCCAAACATGACTGTGACTCTTTCTGAGAGGATGAAATTTGCATACGTGTTATTCAAAGTGTAGACTAATCCTAGGTCTCAAAGAGTTTCTTTTCCCCATATTGTAAACTCTTAGCTCTTGGAACAAAAGCACCATATTTACCTTTCAGGTCTTATTGAGATTATTTTTTTTTACTTTTATATTAAAAGAAGAGTCTGTTTTAAAAGACCTGAAATCTCTTAAAATGTTCAAAATCATATGATAGATGCTGTAATCCTTCCTGTAAAGGAACAAAATAATACACATTTTAATTCATTTTCTTAATGTGACTTTCAATGAGGGATGTGAATTGTGATATTAACTTCTTTTTTGACCGAGATTCCTGACTTGAAGTCATAGTATCATATGTACTTTTAATACATAGGAACAGTATTTATCTATTTTCTCAGCTTATTTTTAAGTGAAAATGAAAGTGGGTTTTGATTTTCATTACATTGTAGGAATTAGTTTACATGTCACAAAGTGATAAACTCTGTGATACTCTCTCCATTCATCTTTACCATCATTTTCTTAGGTCTATAGAAATCAGTACTAAATGGAGTTTTAGTGTGCTTCTGAAACAAACCAATTTACATTAATGGTGATAGTAAACTTTGTAAATAAAGCTGATTTTGCTCTCAGTGTTATGTGGCAGCATGTTGAATTCAGAATAATTGAACGTGAATGCTTCACCCTAGTGAGAGTGCTGGTCCACCCAGCATATTCTTTTATTCATTTACTCTGGAACATACTTATGAGTGAGATAAAATCACCTAAGCATAGGTTACAGTGTGTACCAACTCATTAACCCGATTTCTTGATCTCCCCTGATGACTTTAAATGAACATTTGGTTGAGGTATATTGAAGCAAAGATAAAGAGTGTCCTATCTGTGTTAGTTGATCTACAGCTAAAAAAAAAAATGGAATTGTCCTAACAGGGGCCATTCTTAATTGCTAAGGCAACAAAGGATGCCCTTTTGACTTTGGATGCACAGTTACCTTATTGGAATCAACTATTGACTTTCCCATACATAGATCTTTCAATGCATTGTATTTTCTTTGTATTGGACTTTACAGAACCCAAGGGAAATGATCTTTCTTCAACACCCCAATCAAGAATAATCCTAGGGTATGTTTGAAAAGCTGCCAAGGTCATACTAGGCATCAGATTAATTTATGAATTATTTCTTAAAATATCTACTAGAAAACCACGTGGATAGTCCAAGTGAAATAGAAGCATACGGTCACTGAGATCTCTATTAAAAACTCTCATATCTATAGCTCTTTTTTTCCTAAGCAGTAGGACAAACTCTATATAGTTAGTGATGATTTTTGATACTAAAGAAAAGTCAATGGTCCTTTTGTGGTGTTTGATGTATATAGCTCACACTGTCAATCGTTTCTAGTGCCCTGAACCACTGTAATAAACTTTTCTTTGGATTCAGTAGATAAAATCACCAGACCTTGAAAGACAAATCTATTTGGCAGTATGTTGACTAATATATTGATTTTTCCCAGTGTAGATATCACCATTATTTTATTGTAGAAATGAGAATAAATGATCATATGCATTTTCCTAATGGGAATATAAAATAATTAAAAAATTTCCTGAAATTAACAGATGGTGACATGGAGGTTATAATTCAAATCTCTTAAGGCTGATAAATCAATTCTGGTCATCATTTCACTGACAATTTGCTGGTGATAAAATTGGTGTGAATGGCAGGAACAGGAAATGAAGAATTTGGATAGTTTTTCTTCTCTTTTTTTATTGTAACCTTTCTTTTAGTCATGTCATAGAAATGAATAGGTTGTATTTAACAACTAAACATGAACTAATTCTCTGAAACATAAAATATAAATTTATAGATACATATCTGAATAGGGACTAATTTCATCATCAAAACAAACCATAAAGTAGCACCATTATTATTCTTGTTTTATAATTGAGAAAGTTCTATAGGGTCACCTGAACCAATTAGCAGCTATGAAATTCTGGTAGGACCAACTCTCATGCCTAGTTCTCATTTTCTGTGTTCTGAAGTCAATCTTCTTCTAGACTCAATGCAATATGAAATTCAGTAGGTAGCTGTGATATCCATGGAAAAACATACATTTGGAATCTGTTTGACATGTGAAGTCACCGGTTGACTAATTATAAATGGCAACCAACCTATTTGAACTTGTAATGCATATGTTGTGCTGTACTATAACCTGGACATAGTTTCAATTTTCTGAACACCTTCCTGTTCATCCTCAAAATACTTCAAAATACAAGCTCTGATAAGCTCATTCTAAATTTGATCTATAGCTCTTTCAGGTAGCTCAGTTCTCTATCTCTGTTCTTCCCCTTTCTATGGAAATACCATACTGGGATTTCAGCATAGTCCTTACCAAGAACAGAAAATCATTAACTATAACAATAAACCCTAACTGTATCATTTCAAAAAATGGTTCCTGTGCTAAAATTTTAACCTGTTTCTCTTTGATATTTTCTTTTACAGAATGGTTTATTAAGCTATAACAGCAATTAAAAAATAGATATATGACAGTAATAGCATGCTTTTAAAGACAGTGAAAAAGCTGTGTCTTGACAAACATAGTCCTCCCACGTATAAAATACTGGTAGAACTTCTGGTCAAGTGGGTGGGTGTAATAAATTAGGATATCAAAGATCTGCAAATGAAGTCAGTTTTCCCAAAGTAATATTTATACGGTTGTGGCAGTTTCTAGTGATTAGAAAACAAGAACCTGGAGAGGTGAGCTCACACACACAGAGAAACACAAAACATACATTCACACATACATCAGACTGTTCATCAAGACAACCATAATTTGAAGCTGTGTGCGTTAAGAAGATAAATCGCTGAATTCTAGACTACTAAATGTGTAACTCAATCTTCTATAATCTTTCAAGAATTGCTGAGCAAAACTATTTCTCATTGTCCCTCAGAAGTCAAGGAAGCCACATATAAAGAATAAGACTGGAGAATAAATGTATGGGGTTTAATGAAACTATCAACTCAGACACCAAACCAGACACACTACTTGGAACTGCAGTGTCTAGGTTCAGTATATTTAACAGAGAAAAACAACCCCCTGTACATAATACTATTATCTTGATCAATAGTTAACATTTAAAAAATGAAAGCAGAGCCACATATTATAGAGATACTAGAGGTAGTAGCCAAGGCCATTAAATAAGCATTTTTGATATGTTTAAATAGTACAGAAGACAGATGATGTTAAGAGTTTAAAGATAGCATTGGAAGTATCTGAACACTGATATTTGTCTTTGATGAGAAACATATTACCTAGCAGGAGAACTCTTGAAATTTTAGGAATCTTAGTAATTAGATAGCAGGGTATCAGGGAGATGGAAAAATGGAGAGAAAGGCAATCAACACCTATGACACACTTACTGTGTGCTATACAAATGCCACATCCTTAAATATATCATCTCCCTTAATTCTGCCTTGAAGCAACTGTGCTTGTTTCTATTTTATAGACCAGTCTTTGACTTGATATGAATAAATTAGGTGGTCAGAGACATGCCTCTTTATTTTCCTAAAGTTGTGTAAAGTTATGAATGAGCAGATTCCACAAGGGCCCTAATATCATGAACTTGAAAGATCAGTGTCCATGGATCAACCCCAAAGCCTCTGGCTGCACGTAGCTCACCCAGACATTTTGGTGTGCTGTCCTCGGGGGCTAGCGTACATAATCAGGAGTGGAAAATAACTACTTTTGTCTTATGCTTTTACTTTTTCATGGGTATTAAGATGAGTTGAATCATGAAGTATAAAGTGAGCCACATGATTAGAAACACTCCAGGAGTGGAAGATAGTAAATCTTGTGTTTCAGGACTGGGCACATAGCTCCAACTCTGTTGGAATTTGGTACTTAGACCTAAACTTTGAGTTTCTAAAAAATCCCACTAGCAACTGCATCCCCAGGAATAATAGAAACCCCTGTGAAGTGTTTCCTTCCTGGAGAATAGTAAAATGTCAAACAGACAATAGTAGGAAAAATTATGTCTCCTGACAGCTGCCTTGGCAGTGTCACTTTAAAATGCACTATTTTGTACTGTACACAAAGTCTGCTATCCATCAGTTATTCTATAAAAATACCATTTGACAAAGGAAAAGGATCTTAATTATTCACTGATCTTCCTATCCAGAATAACTAATGATGCTAAGAAAAAATATATATGCCCATTTTTAGCACCTGTAAGGCAGGCTCTTTGCATACCTATGCCTATTGAATCCCAGCCCTAATCCTACTGTGGAATTCAAAATATAAACAGATTTTAAACAGAATTCACAAAATAGAAAAAATCCCCAGAACATTCATACATCAAGCAGAAAAGCCTATATGTAAACCAAATTTTATCCCAAGTCAAAACACTTCATTTTTCACAATGGTAGACTGCCTTCAAAATTATAACACATGATTATAATGATAATGCCTTGTTTACCTACACCTTTCTACAAAGTGTTAAAATGCTGGATAAAATCATGCAACTGATCTTCTCTCTATGTCCATGAGGTTAGTGTATGTATGTTACTACTCACAAGCAACCGCATGCACGTATTGCATTGAAATGGGACATTTATTTTAAGACCCTCAAAGCAAAAATGCTTCTGACTCGAGCAGATTTCCAAAACAAATTAAATGGAAGGAACCAGAGTTCAAAAACTAGATCGCCTCCTGACCTGCTTCTTCTTTTATTCTTTTGGCCATGTGCCTACGTGCATTTTTTTTTTTTTTCTAGAATACAACGCCTCTGGACTACAGTCTCCAGATCCACCACATCACCCATGCTCAGCTCTCATGCATGAAGCAGGACATCCTTTCTGTACCTGCCTGGAGAAGCACATTTTTTTTTCTAGAAAATACACAAACCATCAAGAAGAAAATATAAACCACCTATATTTCTTTGATCCAAAAAAAAAAGAAAAAAAAAAAAAGAAAAAACTGCTAACATTTTTTCAGCATCTGTTTCATATTTATATCTACCCAGCTCAATTTCTATTTCCATCTTTATGTTGACTTCTTTGCTTTAACATTTTCAGTCATTCGTTGTTTATTGTTTTGTGAGCAGCTAAACTGCAGCAGATTACGTTGTGAATTAAATCCAAAAGATAATGAAAGTGTTATTAAACATTGATGATAAGCACTGGCATTTCTAACCTCCAGCTTTGGAAATCAAGGCACCAGTTCCATGAGATACAGGGCTCTTCTCCTCCAAATATGGGCTGTGAATTCTTTCCCAAACCTTTGACTTTGATTTGAAAAGATTCCACAGTCTTGCAGGGAGGGATAAGTCTAGGTGGAAAGCAATCAGGAATGCTGTGGTTTAGGAGAGAGAGGAAATATTTGGAACACGAAAGGCAAATATTCTTTTAGTTTCCTTCATGATGGGAAGAATTTCTTAGCCGTGAAAAGCACTCCATCATCTGTCCGGATGCATGTGAATATTTGACGTTGGCCATGGCCTACCTAGGGAAGGGAAGGAAGGTTGATGGTGAGGTGTGCCAGAGAACAATACACCATAGTTGAAAAATTCCCACTATTGTTTTTTGGTAGTAATTCTACAATAATGTATTCCCAACTTTGCAGCCTGGAACAAATCTAAACCTTCAGAGAAGGGAAGAGCCTAGGAAAAAGGACCCACCCGTTGGGTCTGAACCCTTTTTCCATTGTAAATGTTTGCACATGTGAGATCAACTACGATTCCTTACCACTACTCTCAGGGGGTGTTACTGACAGTCTGTGTGCATTAACTCTTGTAGTTTTTCTTTCCACATTCAAACACCATCTCCTAATGAGTTTCCTTGTCAAATCTCAAAAGCCACGATCTTTGGACAATAAGCATTGTTACTGCAAAACAAAGCCAGATGAGGAAAATATTCTGCATGTGACTATTCCATAATGGAAATTGATTATGAAGCCCAGTTCTATAAGAATAGATGCAGTTCCCGTAATGTGAAATATTACAGAAAAATCGCATCCCAGCATACTAACTTAGCTGTTGATGAATAAGAACAGAGAGTGTTGATCGAACTTTTCAGTTAATACGCTGGCATCAATAGAAGGCTAATTAATGGCAGCTTCTCTAAAAGGGATATCCGGTCCTTGAATTTTCAGTCTGGTTTTAGTTAATTTAATTTTTTTTTTGCCTCTTTCCTACTTGGACTTTTTTTTATTTAAATTTGAGTTTTGTGAATCTGTTAGTCCCTGTAGAATTCATTAACTCTAGATCTAGAGTCAAAAATGGGCCAATTTAGCTATTGCGGTGTTTGGTGATTCTCATTTGGAGCACAAATGTCTCATCAACACCTGCGGTCTGGGTGTGCAGTAGTTAGTTTGCACTGCATGCTGCTGGGGAGGGCAGCCTAAGGATGCTTCTGATAGTCTAGACATTTGCAAATGAACCCTCCGGTGCCTGGCCCAGCCATAACGCCTTAGCAAGTAAGGCTGGTTTGAAGGCCGTTACTCCCCTTATTTATTATGACAAATTTGTTGCATTGGTCTTATTTAAATACCCCAGCAGTGCATGTATCTCAGATGCTACCCATTCGTATGATTGAGAGAAAAGGTGCCAAAATAGCACCATTTAAATGATCTGGCATTTTTCTTTGTGTCGTCAACTTGACTTTTCACTACATGCATGAAGTTTTCCATTAGTTTGAACATGAATGCTATGCTTTGTTAGAAAGTGGATTTTGCTTATCAAATTGGTATTTTGAAAAAGAAAATAAGAACATATCCATGTTTCGTTTTTTTTTTTTTCTCAGAGTCTGAGTAATTACATGTCTCACCTTAACTTTCACTACCCATTCCAGAATCACGCATTTGATCATTCACACTGGCTTAAACTTATTTTCAAACTGTAAAATGTTTCCACGGCAAACATGAAAGAAATTTCACATGCTTTGTTCTAAAAAAATAAACTCCGGGGTGTTACTATTTAATTCTGAAACGCACTATAGGGTATGGAATAACACAAAGCTGTGTGTAGTCAGTTTCAAGTCCGGAGGAAATGCCAAATGGTTTTACTACCAACATGAACACGATATTTGTTCCCTGAGAGTAAAGGGAACAATCAAACTATGATTTTCCTAACTGTGACTATTGTTTTTTTTCTGCCCAGTGCTTGAAATCAAGTGTCCATGCAGCATGGCACACCCTGGGAACGGTGTCTACTCTCTGTGCACGGAGCTAGAGCAACTTGCCATGCAACTTCCTAGAGTTTGCAACAGCAGGCCACAAATCACCTCTTTAAAATGTGCTCTCGATGCAGAATGGATGCCTTGCTGTTTTATAATAGTTGGCAGAGAAACAGTATTATTTAGTGGATATTAAAGAATGTTTCCATAAACTGGTAATTCTCAGGATCTAAGGTAGGGAACAGTTCTTGCACATGGGAAGGTCACATTGGATGTCTGTGATAGGGCAGAAATGAAGTTCACCACCTGTGGTTTGTTCCTCCATCACCTCCACCTCTGCCCACTCCCATCAGCCATGGTTGCCTGCTCTAGTGAGGGCTGTTTTCCAAGGCAGAATCAAGGTTATTCTAATGAATGTGTTTATGGAGCCCCAAACCTCTGCATCCTCAGGTGAAGGCAGAAGGAGCTGTGGAGTATTCACGTGGGAGGTTCTGATCAGGTGGCATGTCTGTGTGTGGTGTGATCTCACTTGGCCACACCTGTGATTTAGAAGCATATACTTTCTCTGACCCCTTTGGAGCCACCAGGTTGGTGATCAGGTCTTAACCAGACCTAGCAATAGTAATCTCATGAGCAAATTTAGCTGAATTTTATAGAAAACTATCAATTTGATGTTGCAAATCTATAGGTAATCCAAACTTTGTGAAGAGAATCTATCTATCTATCTATCTATCTATCTATCTATCTATCTATCTATCTATCTATCTATCTATAGCTATATACACATACCATATATTCATATACATATATATTTGTGTGTGTGTATATATATACATATATATATACACACAAATTGGCGTTTGTGCCAATTAGTGAATATATGTGTGTTGTGTGTGTGTGTGTGTGTGTGTATACACACACTCAGAATAGCTCCGAAGTTCCCATTTGGTAGACAGCCACACACTGCATAAACAACAGATACTCTGGGAATAAAGTCAAAGGTGGAGTGACTCTATAGTGTTCTGGGAGCCAGAGCCAGGAAATCATTCTTAACCAGCTCTGTCCAATCCAAGTATGTACATTATCTGTTTGTTTCCTAGCCTCCTCCAGATAAGGGGGAATCTTCCAAGGCCTAGATTTTCTGATGCTTCTTGTTCTTCAAAACTCATCTCAGATATCCATCATCACTCTTAGAGAAAGTCTCTGGTGCCATCTCAACAGTCTGAAGAGCCTTCACGTTATGAAGACTGCCCTACACATCACACATATCTATCCTAAGTCTTCAGGTCATACTTATCTCTGAGGATCATTAGTCCTTAAGCCTCCAAAGCCTAATGCAGATTTTGCCTGAGGTAGATACTGATCAAGAATGTTGGAAGTTATTTCTATTCTTGGTAGCCCTCGCCCCTGAGATCTCAGACAAAATTTCACTGGGTTCCTGCTCTGGGTTTCTTGCACAGAAACATTCCTTCCCTCCTTTCAGCCAGTACTCCAACCAGCCTTGATCATCCATCCTTGGCCAGTGAGATTGGCAGTGGATATTTTAGTCAACATGTTTGTGGCCAATTAGTGAATATTAATTCTATGATTCTTCATGCTCAGTCATACCCTCCATGTTCCATTCTTTAACATCCTCCATGCCCTAAATTTTCTCTATTTTCTTCTCATAGCAACAGCCCTATGCAGTGAAAAGTTCTTAGGTTTTTTTTCCAGGGAGAGGCACTGGACTAGCTGAGGCTATCCAGGAAATGCCCAACAATAGAAATCTCACCATCGATAACATACAAGTGTAGGTTG
This sequence comes from Uropsilus gracilis, assembly GCA_004024945.1. Lineage (NCBI taxonomy): Eukaryota > Metazoa > Chordata > Mammalia > Eulipotyphla > Talpidae > Uropsilus > Uropsilus gracilis. The sequence goes on along the minus strand of PVHY01003330.1, from coordinate 69,646 downwards.
TAAAGGTTATGTCTCATTCAGTTATTTTTAACATACGTGTGTGTCTCAATGCAGAGAGTCATTGATTAAAATAATAATAATAATAATAATAATCTGGAGCAGAGAAAACGACACAAATCTTTATTGCAGCACCATCTATAACTGTGAGGACCTGGAAACAACCTAAATGTCCCAAAACAGATAAATGGATGAAAAAGATGTCTGTATACACAATGGATTATTAGTCATCAATTAAAAATGACAAATTTGATGCATTTGAGGTAACACAGATGAACCTAGAAGGATTCTTATTAGCAGCAATCAGAAAGAAAAAGATAGAAACCAAATGATTTCACTAATATGTGGGATCTGGAGTAAACAAACAAAAGGCCAAGAGGGAAAAGTCAAAACAAGCTAACAACCAAACTAAAGCACACAGTTGGGGGTGAAAGGATGGGTGGGAATGGTCAGGGAGGGGAGGTGGTGGGAGAACCCTAGGGAATACAGAGATATATGTGTGTGTATAATAATATGATTATAATTATATGTAATTATGTTATAATAATTATAATACATAAATATTTATCTTTTAAAAAAGAATCTTTAATAAGTCATCAGCCTGGAGTGGATGCTACCTAGAAGACATGCATTTGCTAGGATTACCGAGATTCGGTGAGTGCCATCTCTCCCCACAGTGGTCAGGAACACCTGGGAGAGGTCTCTGTCTGTGCACAGAAAAGTAGAGAAACCTTAGCTTTTAGTCCAACAATGCCCAGATTCACTCCAAGTTTGTCAAGTGAGACTTGGTCTTCTGAAGAGAATGTGGGATTTCTCTTCCTAGAACTATCTAGAAATTAGGTGGAAATTGAATCATCTTCAGCCATGCCTGCAGCTCTTTCCATTCTACTTGGCTTACTTGCTGCTTCCACAGAGGCTGATCTCCATGAAAGATGGCTAAAGTGTGAGGGATAGAAGACCTGTAACAAGCCAGGTTGCAGTGTTTATTTGGGTACAGTGAACCTAAGACTACACGTCTCATGTGAAGAGACTGTCACAGTTGAGAAACAAATATTGATCACATTTTCGATCTCTTAAAAAATTATAATATAGAGTACATGCTGTAGTCCTGGCCACAGTCATACTCATATAGACCATGAAAATCCAGCCATAGTTCTAAAATGGAATCATGGACAACAGGATGAAAATATTCATAGTATGTAAAAGCTATAATTACTCAATAACAGTCTCACAAAATAGCACTCTACATGTGTAACATCTATTCTTCATAGTACACTGTTACCATATTTTTAGATCATTGAATACTTTAAGACAAATGACCAGTTGTTTTGCTGATCAAACATTGTAAAATTGTAAAGGTTTTTTAATAATATAGCAACATATTTCAGCGATTGTTACCAGATCTACAGAAGAAATTTAGGTACCTCATATTCATATGAAATGACACCACATTTTCTTTATACCAGTCCCAATTTGTTTCCACTTACATATGTGTACCCATATACATTTGGAAATAATGAAGTGTTTTACATCTACTAGTGCACACATGGCATATTTGGGAGGATTTATAAACATTAAAAAAGGACACCAGCGGAATTTTCAGGCTAGAAATAAAAAAAAAAACTTATCAACACCTGAATGGCTTTAGTTTGCCCTCATCTGATCACAAATATCAGCAGGTGTTCTTATTTTTCTGCATTTGTTTGTATTTTCACTATATATCTCTATAGAGTATTTCCTCTTTAAAGAAGTCCTACTTCCTGTTCCCTACACCCATTTTCCTTCTGGGACTGTTTGTATTTTTGCTTAGGTATTTGAGGTGATGTGTGTTAAAATGAAACTATTTTTTCCCAAACTGTGGGTAACTGTTTGTTATATTTTGGTTAATTGAATTATTAGTTTTTATTTATTCAAATCAACTCATCCTGTCTTTTAAGAATTTGCTAACTTTGTGTTATGCTGAAGAATTATTTCCCCACCCTTCCTCATAGAAATATTGTTCGATATTTTCACCAATTATATTTGAAGTTTCCCTATTTTATCTAGCATATAATTTAGGTGATTTATGATAAAATTATTTCATCTATGAATTGGCCATCTTACTTCTTTCATATATTTTTTACTGGACTCATTGCTTTGAACAGGATATTTAGTACACGCAAATGTATTTTAGCCCTGACATTAATGACACTATTCTTAGACATTTGCTATAGACCTTTTGTAGAGTTCATGAAAAGTGATTTGCTTTAGACCTTTTGTAGATTTAATTTCTCAGCTTAAGTAGGTATACATTTCTACTTAGTTTATTTAAAACAGATTTAGTCATTCATGTAATACTGAAGCTTACTGAATGTCTTATACATGTATTGACATAAGGCTATATAGTCTTGTCTTTAATCTGTTTATATGAGCTAAAATTAATTTATCTGTCAATATTTCAATATATATTTTGTCTTTCAGAGAGAAAATCAGTTTGGGTATGATTTATTTTTGTTATATTAGTTTTATTAATATCTTCTTAAATGTTTACACTTGTTTTCATGATTGAGATTGGGCTATAATTTTCAATGAAAAGTGATACCTGAATTGAGTTCTGAAATCTTTTTATATCAAGAAGTTCCAGGGAGGGGAAGCTTTTCCAGGATGAAGGAAATATTAGTTATGATGGGAAAATAAGTACCTATTTTTGAAGTGTCATTTTAAGTGTCTTCACACTGAATATTCATTAATTTCAGAAATTTATGAGCATTTATATAATAATGTAGTGGTTTACAATTTAGGAATTAGGAAAAACTTTACTTTGAATTCAAATTGCATCACTTACGGATTCTATATAATTGGTATATTTATTTCATTTATCTTAATCTCTGATCCCTCACCTGAAATATGTACATAATAAGTGTGCCTAAGTTACAGGCACTTTTTAAAAGTAGATCAGACCCATCATAATAACTGACATGAAGTTAGCAGTCAATACTGCCTGTTATTTTAATTTCATTGAAATGAATTATATTTTAATGACAAGTATGTTAATGTATATGCACTTTTAATTTTAAATTTGATAAACATTTACTGTTCTGATGTCTTCCTTAGAAATGACATTGAGAGGATTACTCTTTCTGTTCTCATGGACTTCCTGTTATCTTCAATTTCTAAACTTGGGTTTATTTGCTGGTCAGCTTTCTTCACTTAATCCCATTCATTCATCCACCCAGATCTCTAATCCTCCTGTGGACTATATAATTCTACTCCTGACTAAAAAGGGGCTTGGAGGATAGAGGTTTTTCTCTACCAGATTTCTATAATAATTAAGATAGTATGGTGCTAGACCAAAATCACACACACCAATTGAGCAGAATCAAGAACACAGTGGTAAAACCTGCATTTATGGGCTATATATATATGATAAAGGAGCAAAGTATATAAGCTAGAAGCAAGAAAGCTCTTCAATAAAGAGAGCTGGGGAAGTGGGACTGCCAAATGTGAAAGAATGAAACCATCTCTCACCAGCCATGAAAATCAAATCAAGATGCATAAAACAAAGCAAGAAGGAAGGCTATTCTGTCATCAAATTAGCAATTGTTTCCTCCATATTAATCATTTCATATTTCTTAATTTTAAAAAAAATCAACTTGCAGATGTGCTGACATCTTAGGTATATATGTATAACCAGAACAATATGGTTAAATAATGAGAAATGCTGCCTAGATAACATGGATTCAAATACTAGCTCACCTCTGTAGATGTGTGAGAGAAGCTAGGCTTGGTTGGGTTCACTGATCTGGAAAAGCGGATGATATTGCTGTTAGTTTGGGGGGCAGAAATGAATGAATATGCTAATAACCATGCTTCCATATAGCCAGCACTCTGTGCTATTATTATCTTTACCTCATCCTAGTGGAGAGAGGTTGTTTAGTTTTCAGTACTTAAGTAGTACTTAAGATATTTGGAATGTGCTTAAAATTTTCTATTTATTTGGTGACTTTTCTTCAGTCAATTCAAATATATTATGATGTAATTTCACTGACATGTTTTTAGTCTTTGTTAATTCATGTATCCTGCTTAAAGACCAAATTAATAAACTACTTGCCAATCTTTATATCTAAACTTAAATAACTCTCAATTTCTTTAAACCTATTTTCCCTATAGTAAGCATAGTATGCATTTCTTAAAAAGATAATTTTTACTGTAATCATTATACCAAAATATTCTTTTATGGAATCCATAAATTGTATCTGTAATATTTTTCAACCTGATAAATACCTGCCAACTTAGAAATTTATACTCTCTGTATCCAAATGAGTTAGTTCTATTGCCTTTTGCTAGGAGCAATGTATCTATATCAATGTCAAAATACTATGGACAACAGTCATTATTCCAAGTCAAATTTTTATCCTTAAACCCATAGATATATATATTTCAAATAAATGCATAGCCTCAATCCCCAGTAAATATATTTTTAGAGGGAGGAAATGAAAGTCAGTTCCATAATACCTATGGGCGTCTAATACCCTTGCATAATCATTCTGACTTGGTTGAGAAGAGTTGTCCTATGGACATTACCTTCCTCCCAGAAATGCTGTGAGGATTAGAGAAATATCTGAAAAATGATTTGAGCTTCTTTGCCGAAGATGTTATTAATATGAGATGGTATTTTTATTTGAGTGAGTAGGAGATTGAAAGAGGATTATTTCCTAAAGTGGAAAGGAGGCCTGGTGGTGGAGAAATCAAATGCCCCACCTCCGTAAGATGTATTACATTGATATCAAAAGGACACTCCACTGGTACAGACCTGAATGACAAGAGAGAGGAAGCAGCTTCTAATCCTCCCTCCATCCAGCTTGGGTTTTTCTGAATAGATTTGATCTTGAAGAGAGTAGGTAGCAGTGGAGAAAGCATGGGGCCAAATAGCCAATAGCTATTGAATCCTCATGTTTCATGTGCTGCTATGTCATCTAGGTCTTATGTGGAAGACCTGAAAACAGAAAGCATTGTCATTGCGCTGGAATGTTTAAAGCTGAATGGTCAGTCTGTGAGATCTAAGTGTTCATCTCTCTGGATATGGCCACACAGACATCAGTCTGGTCAGAGGCACCTGACTAGCAGATTTTGAGTGAATCTACCATTGCCAAACAAAGCAAACCAGCATCAAACTGATGCTGATATCAGATAGTTAAGCATATGGCAAAATATTTGACTTGAAACGTGTTGATTGTTTATTATTGCTGTTTTTCTCTGCAGAATGCATCTTCTCATTTTAACATTTTTACTGCCAAAAAAGCACATTGATGGAGACAATATTTGTCTAATATTGGAATCTTTCAAAAAAATCAATTTGCATCTGATACCACTGTCAGAAATTAATTCAAAATTGAGATCACTGAACTGCCCAACTATTTACCATCAGTGATGAGAACTATAAAACCCTTCAGAGAAATCTAAGTTTCCTATGACTGATGCACGGAAACAGTATTGAAAATGCTCATGGTAAAAAGTTGGGGTTCTGGGCAAGGTATGATCTGTTTTGTGATGCTGAGTAATGGAATATTATTCATTAATCAAAAAAAAAATGTCATTTGCTGCAACATGAATGGAGCTAGAGGGAGTCATGTTAGCAGAAATAAGCCAGAAAGAAAAAGGGAAATATGGGATGGTCTCACTTATATGATGGGTATAGGGAAAACAAACAAATAAATGGATGTGAAGAATTTAAAACTGTCAACAGGACTGAACCATAGAGCATGATAGGGAGAGGAGGGAAAAATTGGGGGAGGGATGGGCAAAAGACATTAAGGTGGTTCATGGGTGATAAAGTGGTGGGAGAACCTCTGGGGTGTGTGTGTGTGTGTGTGTGTGTGTGTGTGTGTCTGTGTCTGTGTGTGTAAAATCAATTAAAAATTAAATTAAAAAAATCAGAAATAATCAGAACCTCCACTTCTCTGGCTGTTAAGTGATAGTTGTTTAGTATCAGATTTCTATTTTCTGGTAGAGGATAAAGAGCTAACAGATAAAAAGCATTGACCAGAGGACCTAGTGTTTATAAAACACTCAAAATCAGTGTCTCTAGCCAGCCGCAACAAGATGGAACAGTTCATGAGGGGGAAGACAAAGATTGATATTCGAGACTCAGGCAGAAGGGCTCAAAGCCTCTCTCTGGACTGTGGCCTTGAGGTTATTTAGAACCAGACTTTATGGAAAACATGATGCAATCGTAACAAAGAAAGTTTTGATTCAGGGTCACATGGTTATAGGCATATCTTTACCAGCAAGTACTGTCTAAACTTCTCAAATGTGACCAAAGTGTGACCTGACGGAGGGATCTTACAAAGATAGCTCTGCAGACAGTCACGGATACTTTGCTTTTCCCTCCGCACCCATTAGGCAAACATTCAGTAGATTATCAGAGCAGGCCAGAAATGAAGTAATGAGAACACAGCTCCTCACAATCAGTTCTTGTTGCTACTCTTCCTAGATGCTCTTGAATCTCCTCCCCTGAGATTTCAGGGACTCTTGAGCCACAGACCTACCATGTCGTTAAGAGAAAGACTAGGTGGAGTTAAAGGAGAAAAAAGCAAAGCGCGTGCAAAGAGAACATTCTGGGGACACATTTCCAAGAGACTTGAGGTCACATGCCCGGTCCCCAAAAGCTGATCTGGAACAAAGACAGCTGTCAAATACCCTTATCACTCCCCCATCATCTCAGTCATGCAACCCACAAAAGGCAGCCCATTCAGTCTAAGGAATTGGAACAGACAGGGTAGAAAACTAATAACACAAGTGGGGTGTCCATGGGGGACACTGGTGTCAGTCACCTCTGCCAGCCTGAGGGGGAAGCAAGAGGGAGGTTCTTGCTTCCACCCCATCTCCTGCTTGTCAGTCCTATTGGCTGTAACTGGCAGAAGGCAGATGGGGAGGAAAATGTGTTTTGCATGGGGTGGGCCCCCTGCCACAGCCATGTTCTTGTAGGAAAAAAAATTTTTAATTTAAAAAACTTCAAAAAATAAATGTTAATTTTAATTAAAAATTAAAAATGTTAAAATTTCAAAAATGTGAAATTTAATAATAGCAAAATAAATTGTTTACTGCCTTAAAGTGCTTATTTTAAAAATAGTGCAGATCTGACAAGGTCATTTTATAGAAAACAGAACTCTAGTCAGCTGTTATTCAGATTAAATTCAATTGTGTTCTGTTTCAAATTAACTTATTTTTCTTTCTTTTTTGGGGGGGGGTAGGTGGGGGGCGTACCTTTAACTAATATATCATGATAAGATTTGTTGGTTGTGATTCTGACATGCCAGTATCACAAATAAATGAGATTCAGTTTTCCCTTTTCAAATCTAATCTCTATTTCAGACTTTTAAAAATGCTCAAATTAAAAAAAATGTTTTGATGAATGTAGACAAACAGAAATAGAGCATCTTTAACATTACCTTACCTATTCCTTGGTATTAGTCATGCTGTAGCGATGGAAAGTGTGCAAAGAAAAACTTAAAAAAAAAAAAAGAAAATCAAAGAGGAGATATTAAAATACACATTGTTTTTTCCTCCTGAGTGAAAGTATGGAAAATAATCACCTTCAGTGATGGTTCAGCTTCTTGTTTTCATGAGGGGTGTGTGTGATAGGGGGTCATGACCTGGCCAGTGCCCAGGGACTGAGATCAGCCACTCCAGATCCTGATCCAACCCATCAGCAGTGTCCTCTTCACCCACTTCCCTGCTAGGCATCTCAAGAAGTCCCTCTCACCGGTAGCGGTCCTCCTTGCTTGACAGAAGTTTTTACCTGAAGTTCTGGACAATTTCCCCTCAGGTCACACATTGTAGCCTCCTTCTCCATGTGTATTTTCCCTTTTTAGCCAATGCCCTTCTCTACAGACACATTCTAGAGAGAGTCTGTGCTTTCTTTGTAGGGAAAGAGATCTGGTATAGAGCTACATGTACCTGCAGATTTCACATACTTAATCCACTCATTAAAATTCTTCCAAGATAATCCTCATCTGACAGTAGAAAAAAAAAGCCACCAAGATTAGAGATTGAGGACCCTCTGGTAGTGGTGGGCTCCCCCCCCCCAATCTTTTCATCTAAGAATACAAAGAGAACACACATGCATGGTGTCTATACCAGTGTATGCAAATAAATGATAAGGAAATTAGGATGAGCATAAGTGGGGGATAAAAGAAAAGGGATAATTTCTTGTGTTTGGTATAAAATAAATTAGGAGCCTAATATTAGCATGTTTATATTTGGGGGGCATTTTTTGAAGTGCTGCATAGATAAAGCCTTCTACCCTTATCCACCAGTAATTTAAATAGATCGTTTACTGTAAAATGAATTGTTTCCTGGCAACAAACCAAGAGATTAAGATTAAATTGGATTGGGCTAAACCCAGACACAATACTTTTTAACAGTTCCCACTTAATTATAATAGGCAGGAAAGACTAATGACTAGAATCTATGCAGCCACAGCTGCTTGGGTTTATAGGTAACCTGGAAGCATCTGGTCATCCATCTGGACTCATGCCTGAGGTGGGCTACTTTTGACATCCTCATGTGATGCTGATGCTACTGGTCTAGACCACAGTGAGTCCAGAGGCATAGATACATGTTTAGAGCCTAAGTGCTTCTAGAAGAACATGACTGAGCTGATCTCTTCTTCATGATCAATAAAGAAATTTACACCTGGAACCCTGTCTCTTCTTTCTAGAAATAGTAAAGTTATCCCTGCTGCTCCATTTTGATTATCCCTTGGAAAATCCCAGCCACCATCAGTGATTTGCACAGCTCTCCTTGCTGTCTGCTGAGGTGAGATTTAAGTAAAAGGAAACAGATTTTAAGGAGTTGACAAACACTATTACATTTTTCTTCCCCGTAGAATCAGCCTATATGTTTTTTGCAGCAACACATTTTCCCATTTTCCTCCTCAGGTACATGGTAGCAAATCAAAATGCACTACTGTACTAGGCATTTTCCTTGAAGTTTAACAGAGTCTTGTGACATTAAATCATTAATAAATGGGTGAATCCTAATGTCTCTGATGGAATAATAAAATCTATCATCTTGTTTCACTTCTTTATGCCATGTTAATCATTTATGCATATGAATATAGAAAATGTATGTTAGCAAAATTAACACACATCTTCTTGGGGTAAACTCATCAAAACCATATTTTACAGACAAAAAAAGCAAGTCAATGGAATTTATTTCCCCCCATTTTTCTACCTTTTTTCTTTACAATTGTGCAAGAAAGTTTAAAAGTACATGTCAGAATTGCCCCCAAAATGTGTTGCAATTCCATTTCAATGTGACAGTGCATTTCAGAAGAAACTGTTTCTGAGGTGATCTGTGATAGGTTACAATGCTAATCTCGCAGCTGTCTTTATAGCTATCGGTACTCATAAATCATGTGGTCTGTAATAAGAGAAGTAAGTCTGAGAGGTTAGAAATCTTAAGAAAATTCTGACAGAGGTGATGGATGATATAAAATGACTACATTCTAAAGATGTTATATAAAAGGGAATGTGTTGCATTTGAGATAAGTACTTTCGAGTTTTTAGGTTTTTTTTTTTTTTTAACTAGAAGAGTATTAGCAGTGTAACGCAAGACACACTTCAGCAACATCATTTGATAACTCTCAGCATTTGTCTATGAAAGGGTTTTCTATATAATCAAGAATCATCTATGTTTTCAGGAAATCTTATGGGCAATTCTAATTATTTTGGAGTTTTCTGAAGTTATCTCATGTTCTCAAGTGTGCCTTGCACAGTGAAAATATTCAGTTTCTTTATGAACTCTGAATTCATTAACCAGTCTGAGAAATAGCTTAAATGCAGCATATGCAACAGTCCTCCTTACTATGTAGCTTGAGACTGGTCATCTTCTGAGGCCTGTGTTGGAGTAGAAGGTTGTTGGAAGGGTCATGGGAACCACAACACCTTGGGTATCATTACACACACACACAATAAAGCTGTGATTTCTGTAAATATATGTGGCAAGAATGATCTCTTATGTTATCTCATATATTTGAGATGATTCAGTTAAATTTGACTAGAAAAAATCCAATTTTTTAATTGGTAATAATTGTAACTTTCTTTTATAATTGATTTCCTTGCACTATTGTCCAGTTTGAGACAGTGTCTGACTTCTCCCTTCTGATGTAGTCTCCGCATTCTCCCATCATCAGAGCACCTGTGACCCTTCACCATCATCCTTGAGTCTTCCTTCCTACTTTCTCTCCTTCCCTGGCCACTACTGGATGCCTTGGGTCTATGGTCTTTCCCCCGGCCCTTTGTTTTCCTTTTCTCTATTCCATGTATAAGCAAAACCATCTGATATTCATCTTTTCCCTTCTGACTTCTCTGACTGAGTATAATTCCTCCCCACACAATACAGTACCCAAGATATAGAAACAACACTAAAGTCTTAAAACAAATGAGTGGTTCAGGAAGGTGTGGCATATACATTCCTTTAAATACTTTATTTTTTAAAATTGTATTTATATAATTTTTTAATTAATTGCACACACATATATCTATATCTATATCTATCTATCTATCTATCTATCTATCTATCTATCTATCTATCTATCTATCTATCTATCTATATTTACATCATTGTCTACCCCCAGGTTCTCCCACCACTTTATCACCCCTCTCTCTTGCTCTATGGTTCAGTTCTCTTGGCAGTTTTAAATTTTTCTTATCTGTTTGTTGTTTCCTGTATCCTGTATCCCTAATCTAAGTGAGACCATCCTGTATTCCTCTTTTTCTTTCTGACTTTCCAATAACCTGATTCCTTCTAGATCCATCCATTTTACTGTGAATAATTCACACAACTTAACAAAAACAAAGCAAAAAACCCAATCAAAAAATGGAGAGAAGAACCAAAAAGACACTTCTCTACAGAAGAAATACAAATGACCAATAGACATATGAAAAAATGCTCAACATCACTAATAATCAGGGAAATTCAAATAAAACCACACCAAGATGAATGTCTTACACCAGTAAGAATGCTCTACATAAAAAAATTGTGCAACAGCAAGTGTTGATGTGGTGTGGAGAAAAAGGAACGCCCTTTCACTATTTTAACTGCACTAAAGTAACACTTTTGTATGTGAATAAGTGAGCTTCAGTTTCCCAACAGCTTTGGGTATTGAATTCCCCTGAACAGCCTGTGATGGATCAACAGAGCAGGCACAGAGCTAGGAACAACTTGCAATTAGAATTCATGACTTGAACATATTTTTATTTATTCCCAGCTTCTTAGTTTACAATATACGATAAAATGCTGTATGTTACTAATAGATTAGTCAAATTTTAGGCTGTTTTGAAATGCCTAGCTATATGAGTGGCTTTTGCCAGTGATTTTATTTTAACTCAAATCCCTATGAGTTATACAATCTAAAATCTGAGTTTTAGAACAAATATACATACACTGATAATATATGTGAAATATTTAAGACACATGTATTCAGTATGGCTTCTCTCCCTCCTCCTTGAGTCCTAACCGTAATGATTTCCCATAACTATTAAAAACAGGAAATTCTCATCTTCTCCACACCCACTTTGTCCTGTTAGTAATGTCTTCTGGACAACTTAGAACACGAGCAATGCCCGATATTGAGACATCGTGATGAACTCCAAGCTTTGTTGAGATTCCCTAGTTTGGCCTGATCCTCCTTCCTGTCTGAGGAGTCCATCCAAGACACCACTTCCCAGATATTTGGCATGCCTCTGATGCTTTTCTTGGTCGGACAGAGACTTCCCTCATTTTCCATGACCTTCACGGGTTTGAAAAGTACCAGTCATATACATATATATATGTATATATATACATATGTATATACATATATATACATATATATACATATATATACATATATATATATAGTGTAGAATGTCCTGAGATGTGTCTGATGTTTCCCTGATGAGAGAGGGAAAGGGCTCTGAGTTTTCTTGAGGAAGACCACAGAACTAGAATGCTGTGTTCATCCACTTTTATCAAGGGCATGAGCCATCTTCATGCCTTCCCACCTCTGATGTTAACGTCGCTGATCTGATTGGAGGTAGTATTGTCCAGTCTTCCTGAGTAAAAACTATCCTCTTCCCCCTTTCTTTTCAGCAACTTTGAAAGGAAGTCACTCTGCAGAACCCTCACAGAGTGGAGGGCTAAAATGTCACTTCTTAAGGACAGAGATTCACATGAATCACTTGTCATTCTCAACAGCTCTATCTGCCTTTCACCATCTATGCACCTATTTAACATCATGTCTTTATATTGGAATAGCTATATACCTTATACATTGGATCAGTGCCATGTTTATTTATTCACTCAAATTGTTCCAGTTTGGGGGTCTCTTTCAGCTGCCAGCCTTGTTCCTTGGAATACCTGATTGGGTTATGATAGAACAGCCATCCTGTTGGTGATGTCAAGTCTAGATCACAGGCAGCACCATCTGAGAAAGTCCTCTGTTGAATCTAACAGTGACACAGGCACACCAGGCATCACCAGGGCCAGGGGGCTCTTGGGAGGCAGGCGAGCTCTGCAGTCTCCCAGGAATTCACACACTCTTGCCCTGGCCTCTCTTCCCTCTGGTGTTTCTTCACATTCTCTCTGTCATAATTGCCTCCTTCCTCCCCTATGTTCTCCCCTCCTCTGTGTTCTTTATCACCCCAGCAGATAGCACCCATGTAGCCTTTCCTCCTAGCTCAGGTGAGCCCACTCACACCTGTGCACACCCACTAGGTCAGGCATATGCGATCATGGGAATGACACAGTACCGCAGATGCTAGAGGTTAAAGGCAGAAGGGCAAAGGCCTTGGAAAAACTCATGACCCTACGGTTACTTCGAGGCATAGAACAGAAATCATGCCGAGCTGTGGATTCTGAAACATTTGGAGTGCCTACATTCTGGAAGACTGGCTTAGAATCTTACTTTCCTAAGTAAATGGTTTAGTCATGAAACTAGAGTTTGACCTGTGGTTGTGCAATACTTGCTGAGTGACCTCGAGTAAGTTATTTAACACCTGAGAGACACCGTTTCTTTATTGTTAAGGTGAGAGTACTTAGAGTTTGAATCACATGAAATTGTCAATATTACAAAAATTGTGAGCCGCAGGATGATAAGTTCAGATGGCTCAAACTTGTACCAAATTCATGAGACCCTTGCAAGGGAACCACTAAAAGATACTACAAAGTCCTCTCTATTCACATGTTAAAACCTTTGACCTTGTGTTCACCTTGACACTTAGTAAAAGGGAAGTAGGCTCTGGCCCTTGAAATGAAGAATCCATACCAAAATAAACTACCAGTAGTTGTTCCACGTGAGGAAAGAGCTCTAGGGGATGTAAAGTACTTAAGTTTTCCTTCTCCCCAAACCTCTTAATTAGGGGAAGGCCAAATTTTGGTAATAAATTCTTCAGTGTTGGAACTCGTTTCTCATACTTGCACAAATTCAGATAGTGCCTCTAAAATAGAGACTCATAAGCAAGTATCCTATCAGATACTGAAAGCAAAGTGATGTTAATTTCCTTAGGACACAGAAATTCATCATTCTTGAAGTAAAAATAAGCCACCGAAATAAACATATCTTCTAGAGATAATCAGACACATTAGACAGAATGACCTCAACCCATTATACTGAATGGAGAGTCTTTAAATGCAGTAAAGTGCGCGGGTGCCTAGGTGAAGTGAAACAGGTGAGATTACTTCAATATGAGATTTCTTCAAAATATGGTCTTCAACTATTTGAAGTTGATATGGTGACAATGGCCTTATGAGATCCTTTGAGGAAGGCTTTTATACTTTCCATATATTTATGGCATGAAAATCTGAACTTCAAAGTATAGTTTATTCTCCTTTTAGTGATGTCAAGGTTTTGAGGAAAACAAAACAGTATGTAGGTCTTATGACTTATTTATGTCATAAATTAGAATAATTGCCTAATAGAAAATAGACTTGTCTATATTCCATGTATCCACGATGTGTCTTTATTCTTAATTTTAGACTACAATAGGCTTTGCCAAAACTGAGATTAGATTTTTCTAGTGATCCTGTGTTTGCCCTGTGTACAAAGTATTTCATTCCTGTTTTCTTCATGTTAAATATGCTGATCTTCTAAACGGTTAGTTATGAAAAGATGTAAAATAAATGACAATATTATTTTTAGTAGAAAAAGAATTTTCTTATTAATGTCAAAATACCTTTGCCATTGTTTAGAATATTAATTAATATTAAAAAATAATTTAGTGGAACATGGTTAAAAAGTGCCCCACGCGTTCTCATGGCTACATTTCACCCTGTCATCACTTACAAGTTTTGAGTCATATGAGATTGAAGACATTCAAAATGCTCCCTCCCTCAAATTCCACTGAAGTTTCACCATTAGAGAATTGCTCTTTAGGATGAGAGTATCATGTTTTCTTGAGTCCCTGTGAAATCAAAATCGGACCTAATGTGTTAATTTGTTAAGCAATAGTCACTTTTATGATCGTCAGCCAAGGTGTTAATCACAGCAAGTATTTTATTTCTTTCCAAGTCCTAGAGAAAAAAAAAATAGATCTCTTTTATCCTTACTTTCCTTTTGGTCATCAGGATAAGACTTCTATTCACAATCCAGATTTCTAGTGCAAGTAATTAGCCCACAATGTTTTTAATTTTTCACCTCCTACTAACCTCTCAACTCTTCGTTTTTTGGCTTCTGATAAAGGACGTTTTCCTATTGTTTCACACAGTATTTTTTCTTGAAATCTCTCTCTCTCTCCCTCTCTCTCTCTCTCTTCTTCCCTCCCTCTGTTATGGTCTCCCATGCACACACACACAACATACTCTTCCATTTCAGCAATAGTTCATTTTATGTGTCAACTTGCCTAAGTCACAATATTCCTATATTTACTGACACATTCTAGATGTATCTGTGAAGGTATTTTAAAAGGACATTGATGTTCAAATCAGTAAACTTTGGACAAAACATACTACCTTCCATAATATGGGTGACTTTCAACTCATCCTATTCAGTTCCCTGAACAGAGAAAAAAAAAAAAAAAAAAACTGACCTCTTCTGGAGAGAACTGAATCTGCCAGCAGGCTACCTTTGGATGCCAACTGAAAATTTTCCCTAGGTTAATGGGCTACTGCCTTCCTGTGTATTTGGATTGCCAAGCTTCATAAGTCTGTGAATCATGTACTTAAAATAGATATAGATAGAAAGACAGTCAGACAGACAGATAGATGGGAGGATGGATGGGTGGGTGGGTAGGTGGATGGATGCCTGGATGGATGGGTGGATAGATGAATGGGCATAGCTAGGCATAGATAGATACATAGAGAGCCTAGAGAGGCAGAAAGAGTTCGTTCAAGATGTACCTCTGTACAAACATCTACATATCATATTGGCCACGCTACTCTGCTGAACCCTAGCTAGCACAGTTTAATTAGCCAGTGTCCCCTGCTTTGGTGATTTCTTCAATAGCTAGACTTCCTGAGGTTCTGTCTTATATTCACCCTTCATCTCAGTCTCTGTAAGTGAATCAGCATTATTGCCATCTTTCCTAAACACAGGTGCCTAATCCTAACTGTATTTTGAATCCTAAACTTTGAATTCTAATTTCTAGCCTTCTCACTGATACTGCTATCCATGTAAGTGCCCCACAGGAATTTCAGAGTCTAAGTGTTCAGGTGCATACTCATCTCTAGCTTCATCAGCTCGTATTTGATCATAGAAACCGCATGTCTATTAATAAAGTCATTAGCAGCCTAAACCAGAAATATGCGTTACCTTTCACTTCCTTGAGTGCCTGAACTTGCCTGTTTTAGATTGACACCCACACCATCACCTCTCCCCTGGCATAGTCTCCTGGCAGGAAGACTCTTACTTTTCTTCAATTTTCACTCTGTTGTCTTATTTCAGATTTTCATTATATATGAATTAAATGAAAATGCTGTCTAAATTCTTCCCATCAGATCTTATGGTTTTATTTCCTACCTCCTACTGTGCTTAAATTTTGGATTTATTTACAATTCCCTGAACTGACTTATTACTATTATGATGACTACGATTTATAAGTAATCTATCTTGTCCCCAGTATTCTTTTCTGTATATAGAAAATGCCTTCCCAAGCTCTAAGCTACCTCTTAAGTAACAGTCCTCTTTGAAGCCCTGCAAGACTTACCTGCCTTTCCAATTCTTGGATTAATTGCTTTGCATTTAATGCTCCAGCTTCCTACCTACATCTAATGCTATGATCCCTGTTTGCATAAAGCATCTTTTCTCTGTCTGTATCTCTACTGCCCTGTGGGATCTTCAGGGGTAGAAATTGAATTTTAGTCGTCATCTCATCCCCATACTTAACAGAAAAGTTATGTCTTTAGCTCTTTCTGCTGCTCTAGACTCTCTCTATATCTATATATGCCTACTTATCTATCCATCTATCTATATATCATCTATCATGGTGGCTGACAGTATGAATTTTTATCCATGAAAGATCAAGGAAGAACAAATATTAAATGATCTGAGAAACATAACCCTATAATAGGTCAATGAAATTATTGTCATTTTTGGATAGACAACTTTACCTGTCTCAAATGTGGTATTGTTAGAAGCTGATGAAGATGTTAAAAGAACTTCTTAAACTGAGTCATATTTCATGCTATGCACCATTTGCAAACTATAAGAATCATTCCAAATGAGATAAAAAACCTCTCTCGTTAACCATCCCTAAAAAAAACTTAAAAACTAAATTACGAAAATAACCTCCTAAGAGCAATGGCGCCCATTAGCTTTCCTTATCTAAATTAAAGACCACCCCCCTACTCTACCCCTTCCTCAATTACTCTTTGCTTTAAAATGTTTATTATCTCTCAGGTTTATTTATCTTCTTCAAAATTCAATAGGCCCTCGCCCTGTGTCCCTATACCCCTTTATCTTATTAATAAAGTTATCTCATAGTTCATACTTCCATTTAACCTCCGGCTGTGGCTGGGCCATCTCTTGTCATAAATTCATTTCTCGTGCCCTGCGTGGGGGCTAACAATATTTTTTTTAAAAAAGGACTCAGACCCCCAGCTAGACAGATGATACAACAGAATGCATAAGCAAGATCTCACCTCATACCCCATGTTTGAATCAAGGGCATGTGTGTGTAAGTGTGTATCACACTGTGTGCATCAAGCTACAAACACAAACTGCAAATTCAGTTGCACTAGGGTAGAAATTACAACTTATTTCCATGTAGCCATATTTTGTGCTCTGATCTGTTACTCTGTGATTTTGTTTAAATTGCATTCTTTATTGATCACACACCTACACAGATACACACATATGTATATATACAAACATACCTACATATATATTACAACATTGTCTACCCTGAGGTTCGCCCACCACCCTATCACCCATGAAATATCTTCATCTCTTGTGCCCATCTCTCCCCTGATTTTACCTTCCTCCTCCTCTCTTGCTCTATGCTTCCATTCTGTTGGCAGTTTTAACTTTTTTTCCTGTGTTTGTTTCCCCTCTATCCCTCATATAAGTGAGACCATCCCGTATTTCTCTTTTTCTTTCTGACTTATTTCTGCTAACATAATTCCGTCTAGCTCCATCCATGTTGCTGTGAAAGACGCAAGTTTGTCATCTTTGATTGATTAATACTATTCCCTTGTATACATAAACCACAACTTTTTCAACCATTCATCCCTTTGAGGGCATTTGGGATGTTTCCATATCCTGGCTATTGTAAATAGCGCTACAATAAACATCCGAGTACAGGTGTCCTTTGGAATGAGTGTTTTTGCATCAATTTTGCATCATCAAAGAGTGTGCTCCATTAAGCCCAGCTCTCTCCCTTCAGCCACCCCTTTACCTGAGATGGGTTAGTAACTGGGCACATGGCTGTGTTATCACCCCTCTTGCAACAGCATCATGGCCATAACAGCTGACTTGATACATTCTTTATAAAGCATCTTTCTGATCAGAACCCATTAAATTTTCTCACGTGCCCGCGACAGGCCAGAACATTACTATTGCCAGTTCAAGGAAGAGGAAGTAGAATCATAGGCAAGTAGCAGTTTCTTAGATGCCAGTAGCTAGTTCGGTGTGAAGTGGGGATTCTAACCCTGATAGCGCTGGGGATGCTAAGACAGGCTGTGTGCTGGCGTCTTGTTCTCAGCTGTTCTCCCAGAACCACACTGACCACTGCTGCCATTTCCACCTTGGCTGTGTATTCCGCACACCCCACAAAGGAGTCTTGCGTCCTCCGAAGGCAGTTAGCTTGTCTGGACTCAGGCTTCAAACCATGTTCCCTGTCTCAACCAGGTCCCCTCTGCACGCAGCCTTAGCTTGAGTCTATTGAACATTCTCTACGGATCCCTGCCTCTGGGAAATCCTCTTAAATGCTCATCTTTTTTAACAAATTTCAAATCTGTCTTTTGACACTTCAACCCAATCAGGCTTTAGCTTCCTGCCACCTGAGAAGTACATGGATTAGGAAATTCTTTCAGAACCAGCAGACTCACAAAATCACTCCCAAGGCAGGGGTGCATTTCTCCCTGTTGTCTTGCCTGCCCCCCAAAAGTCCCCAAAGTCTTCCCTGCACATGCAGGTTGAAGAAATATGCCTGGGGTGTAGACGGAGCTTATGCTTAGATTTGGGTGATCTAGTCTTTCTTTTTTCCTCACTCTGCCAGAATGTCCCCTTACATGCCCAGTTCTCGATAAGCACTGCAATCTTTTGCCACCTTTAATCAAACCGATATGGCTACATTTTTCTGCTATTCCAACCCACATTTCAGGGTGCTTTCTGGGTAAGAAGAAACTTACAGCTTTCTCCCTTACCATTGCAGCTTTTCAAAACAACTCTCTGGAAAGACTTCTTTTTGGCTTTAGACATTTTCCCACTGTCTTCCCATGCCTGAATTCTCATCATTGCTTCAAACAATAGGCTCTTAGTGTATACCCCCCACAATTTTTGGGAATGGGGAATTGTGTTTGGGGGGAGGAGACCTGTCAACTCCCTCCTCCAGGGTAGTTTTTCAAGAATTCACCCACTTCCACGAGGCCTTTAAATCATAGTTAAACTTGTGTCCAGACTCTCTCCTGGTTATGTGTGATTTTTTTCCATGACAGTTTCACTGAGATCATTACCAAAAGTCCCTCAAATATAGCTTTTTTTCTTTAAAAAAATTACTAATTATTTTGTTGTTTACATATTCATTTGTATACCTATTTATATATCAACTTTTTTATTAGCAATATGTAATAGATAACTTTACTGCATCTGGGTGCCATGATTTGATGCCACTACCTCCAGTTCTCCATGCCTGTAGGCGGGTGACTAGAGGCATAGACCCTATTTTGACAGGACAGTTTCCATTCAGGCCAGGGAGCCCAGTGCAAGTATGGATTAAGCCATCTGTGATGATCCCTTCTCCAAAGGTGATGACTGTCAGGTTTTCAGGGATCACACTTGAAGCTATTAACTTAGGGGTTACACCCTGATGCACTAGAAGTGTTGCCAGGGTGGAGCAGAGCGAATGAAAACCACATTCAACTGTGTGTGCAGTAACCCAGTAACCCATGGAAGCCGGGTGTTGTCACCAGCCCCCCTGCAAGCTGATGTTCCCCCTGCTTTGCTCAAAGGATGCAAATGAGTATGTGCTCAGAGTCATTCTGACTTTGGAGTCTGCATCACAGTCACTGCCGTCCATTCTAAACCTTCTGCTTTCTTGATGCCAGTCTCTGCAAGCAGTGTGGGCAGTGTGTGGATAGCACCAAAATCACTTGGAGGCCTTGGGAAAAACACAAAGTCCACCCTAGACCTCGTAACTTAAAATATCAGCGTTCAGAATCCAAGACATTTTATTTTCAAAATTTTGCCATCGCAGGGTGACCATCATCCAGAGCCTCCATGGTTAGGCTGCCCGCACTGCATTTCGGGAAGAGGGATATCAGTGACATCAGAAAAAGGGGCAAAGGGCTGAGCTGTCCACTCACATGTTGGGAGGCAGGATCTGTAGATGAGTGTCTGGCCCCATGTGATGGGCACAAAGGAAATGCAACCTTGACTTTACTCACTGAATAGAGAATTGGGCTTAGGAAGCAGGGAAGACATATTATTCTACCAAGTTGCCTGCAGTTTGAAGTTTTATCTTCCAAGGAAAAATCCACTGCAATCTTTTATTAAGAATTCTTAACCGCCATGAGAGAATGATCTAAATGTTTCCACGGATACATCTTGACTCTGAATAAAGATCGTTAAGCCTTCCTAAATAACTGGCACTCGTGAAATCAGATTACTCTCCTGTAATAAGATAATGAAAATGCAATAATCAGCCCTACTGAATGACTGGCTTTTAAAACGTTAGTGCTTTGCAGTAAGTGGAATTGACCCTGTCCCAAGGCATGTCAACTAGGCTTTCTTTGCTACGATGAGATGGTTTTATCATTAGCATTTATGTGGAAAGGTAACTGTTTTAAGGCCACCGGACTCTCACATCTGCACAAAGGGGTGAATTCATGTTTACTGTGGAGACTTAATAACGATGACTCGATTAAGTCAACACTTTTGGAAAGATGGAAAAGAATTACAGAATAAGAGCTTTTTCATGTTTGAAGAAATTGATTGAAATGCCCTGTTTGGCTAATTCATTCATGACAACCAAGTCTGGCCCAGACTTCTATGTGCACAGCTTCCATTGACATCATAGAATTTGCGCATGAGTTACCGGGGTTAGAATTAAGCCCTAAGGAAATAACTAAAGATTTTTGGTGAGATATACTTATGTGATTAAATAAAATCATTTTTATGGGCTTTGTTTTCTTGTTTTCAGACTTTTTCTTATGAAGATAAATCGCCAAAGCACATGGAGGTTAATATTGCTTTTAAGCTATTTGTCTCCATTTGGGAACTAAATGCAAAGAAAAATGAATGTTTTACCTCTCAGAAGCTTTCTTCAGTTAAATGTTTCCACTAAATCTAGAGTCCAGAGAACTTCACCCATTTCCCAGGAATACACATTAATCTCCACCAGATATTTTGGAGGACAGCAGAAAATTGTATCTAGTAAAAAGAGCATTAACTATGCAGTTATTTGTTCCCCTTTGGGACTTTTATGAGCTGGGAAAGTTGCTCCCCTTTGTAAAGATAAAGAACTTAATAATTGTCTGGAAAAAATATTAGAAGATATATGCAATTCTTAAAAGTGCAAAGACAAATATGAACTTTCTGACAATTTAGATAAATAATTCCCCCAAATAATTAATTCAACTAGTATTGAAATAATCCAAAAATTAATTAACTCAACTAGTATTGATTATTTTCAAATTACTCTTTCTGATGCATTTATGAGTTTATGTTGTACAAAAGAGACCATATGAAAGTGAAGGTTAGAGTTAGGAACCATGACCACTCTTCATACTTAATGTTTCCTCAATTTGCAGGAAAGGAAATGAAAATATAGTGAGCTTTAAAAATGCATTCCTTCGAGCCAGGATTGACGTTCTTGTTAAATTTTAATACACAATGACACCTTACAATTAAATGTACAAATCAATTCAGAGAAACAATTCTCAAAATTCATTTTCAGATGGGTTTGGGTTCCAGCAAATAACAAATACAAGCAAATAAAAGTGAATGTTTATCTATTCTCTATAGAGATGATAAATGTGTCTTCTCTGGATGGTAACGAAGAAAAATTAGAAACCCATTATATACAAATATAAAATGTTACAAAACCAGCAAGTGGTTTAAGTATAAAGACAGATAACCAAAAAAATATGTGATAGTGTCATGGTTAATTTTTACTGCATTTTCATGTCATAAAAAGAATTCATAGAAATTGAAAAGTTGAAAATTGACAAAAGATAGTTACTTCACGACATGTCTAATGTAGTTAGTAAAGTAACTCTTCCAAATAATAAAACAAATATCAATTTCAAAATCTAACCTGAGATTCTTAAGGATAAAATAAAAACAATTCTAAAATTAAAAAAAAAATGTATAGTCAAGGTTGAGGTCAATGGATACACTCATTTTCATTGGCATTATGATATTAATCAGTGCTGAGTTCATTCAACATTACCTTTAGCTATTTAAGCCAGTTGTTTAGACACTAATTTCATTTAACAAAAAGGCTTAGTAAAGTAGGTATTCATTCTGATTTATAGTAGATGGCTGTACCCCAAAGCAATCAAAGGGAGATGTGGTCACTCCAAGGTTTATAAGAATCTAAACTCCTTTTAATTTTATTTCTTTATACCATTACTTGAATCCTCTCCTCAACGTTAAATCATTGTCTGTTGAGGCAGCTAGTACTCTAGCTATCACCTTCCTCTTCCCAGTATCAGAAATGATGATGTAGACAAGGGAAGAGCTTGACTGGCCATCAAGGTGAGGTTCCTTTATGCAACATCCCTGGAAACCCCATGTTATGCCCACTGACCTGGATTCACCACATGCCTAGGTGAGCTGAGTATTATCTTTAAGGTGGATGTAAGGAAAGTGAGTTAAAATCAGGTTGCCTTTCACCTTCCACCCACTGGATAGCCCATCCCCTGGAGATGTGAGCAAACAACATTGCATTGGCAACAGGAGTCCTTGTTGTGGTGAGGACACGGGGCAGTGTAAAATGGCTCTGGGAAGAGATCAGTTGCTATTTAGCTTTTCTCAGAAGTAGTGTCTCTCCATCTGGCTCCCTGCCTGCCTGTATGTACAACATCCCCTGTCTCAGAATAAAGGAACATACATCACAATAAAAATAAAGGCTCCAAGAATCTTCTTCTGCTTTCTGAGTCAATAATGAAAATCTGCTTGGTCTTGTATGTTTGCTAGAGTGGGTTTAGAACACTCCACCTGAAAGCCAAGTTATGTTTCTGAAAATGGACAACCTTGGATAGCAATTATTAGTCACATTTGTTTACAAATGGTAGTGAGCATCCTAGGTGTCAAGTGATGTGCTAGGTCCTGGTATGCGCCCTAAAAATCATGACCACTGGTTTCCTAATTGCAAGGCGCTTGGAGAGATATATCTCAGTGTGGGTACTGTAAAGAGACAATACAGTTATATTATCAATAGCTGTTAAAATATTTAGATATTCTGACCTATTAATTCTCTTCTCGGAATGAATCATAAAGAAGTAATTCAAAAGCAAAAATGCATGAGCAGGTTTATTGCCACATGGTTTATGCTAACAAAATATTGTCTATGGCTTAAACAGGCAAACCCCAACTAAATGTGGGTAAATGTATTTAAATATGATACAACCTCTAAAAATATTTAAAACCTTTATAGCATAGCCACAGACTAGAAAAATATTTTCAAGAATCTATGGCAAACGTAAGGTTGATATATGACCATCATGTTTTCAACTGAAAAAGCTATTCATTATTTCTACATTTTATACAACCACCCTAAAATTCTGTGTATGTGACTCAGGATTAGAGAACATCACAAAAAGTGAAAATAATTCTGTCATGATGGAAGTTTTTTGTATGGGTTTTGTGTTTTATTTAGACTTCTATTGCTGTTGATCTAACATTGATTTGTTTTTCATTATTCAAAATAAAAGTTTCTGAAGGAGAAATTTAACGCAAAAATGGGAATTGCATCTCTAGACATTGTGACAATGTCTTACCGCGCACACACACACACACACACACACACACACACACACACACACACACACTAACAGGTTACTATCCTAACCACTGTATCACGCATCCACGTATTCTATCTGGTAAAGCACGTTATCAAGGAATATTTGGTAAAATAATTCACAAATATAAAAAGTTTAAGATGTAAGTCAATATATATTTATCTGTCTATATTTGTAGGTCCCTTTTTTCTTAACTTTATTTATGCCTTTATTAAACTTTGAAGAATAAAGACAAGTCCATCACTTTGCTGTACAAACTATTTGGTCCTCAAATAACATTTTCTATTAATATTAACTCAGATTAGAAAGATCATTTGCTGGCAAATGATTTTCCACTTTTAGCTGATATGTGTTTCCTCACTAAATGACCTGTCAGGATACTCCAAGCTGATGCTATAAAGGGACAAGAGAAAAGGGAATCTTGCTCCCCATAGAGAAATTAGCTGTAGACAATGGCCAGAATGTTATTCTTTCATCACTTTTACCCATAGTTTCAGATAATAAAGTGCTTTTTTTTCTTTTTTTGAGACTAGGTCTTGCTATGTTGCTCCATGCAAGTCTTGAACCCTCGAGCGGTCTCAAACCCACAGACTCAAGCGATACCTAGCCTCAAATCAACCTTACTCCATAGGCTGTGATGAAAGGTACATG
Organism: Uropsilus gracilis; assembly: GCA_004024945.1. Classification (NCBI taxonomy): domain Eukaryota; kingdom Metazoa; phylum Chordata; class Mammalia; order Eulipotyphla; family Talpidae; genus Uropsilus; species Uropsilus gracilis. The sequence continues at coordinate 45,355 of PVHY01003330.1, read as the reverse complement.
CCACCGATAAAGTGCCTTTTCAGAAAGGTTTTCCATCATTGCTTATGAAGAATAATAAAGAATTATGAAATTTTTGTGATGCCTCTATGTTGACAAAGATAGCCAGCCCCATCTGCAAGCCCTGTGTGAAGCAGAAAGCAATTTCCTAAGATAATTTAATTTGTTACTTGCATTAACTTGAACCATAGGGACTTCATTGTTCTAACTTACTCAATAATCATGTCATCGAATCCTCAGGAAATAAATATATACAGAGAAAGCTTAGTTTCTGTATGGACTACGATATTCTCTCCTTCATAGGTTAATGCAACCCAGTCTGAATCTAAGAGAAGCATTTAAGAGTTGGTATTCTATATTGAAATAGAAGCATTTTAAAGACAAACCATTAGACGGTTACCATGGCAAGGAAGCGCTTATGCAATAAGTAATATAGCATCATCTTTTAGAGACTGATTTGAAATGATTCCCATGCTATTGTGCAGTTTATCTGTCTTCATTTGTTTTGTTTTTGTTTATCTTTCTTGCTCTTTATTTACTTATTTATTTATTTATGTATTTATTTAGCAGTTGGTGTGTATTACATTTTAACTCTATTTAGAGGCACTGTTACTCTAAATTATGCACTATGTTTTCCATAATAAATTTTACTTAAGAACCTGTGAGAACCTACAAATGTGTTTCTTCTGAACCCAGAGAGTCTTCTTGCTGAAAATCGGTCTGTTTCTTTTCTTATATGTTGATGTGAGACAGGGTGAGCTTTGGTGAATCTGTGTTATGCATCATCACTGCGGATGGCACTAGATTATGAGCAGGAAGCACCTGTTGATCAGTTTTCTCAAAGAACAGAGAGCTGACCTTGATTGTAACTGAGAAAAATTCCCTTGATGGTAAGTATTCTTTGGAGGGACTACTTAAGAAATGTTTCCAGGGCTACATATTGCCTCTGGCATGGGACGAGTTCTGAAGAGACACACAAGATCACAAATGACTGGGCAAAGAGGTACTTGCATTCTTAAGGAATGTATGGTTCTTGACGGCGTTTAAATCCCTGCTTTCCATCACTTGGAAAGACACTCGTGTCTTTTACCCTTTTGAATTGTTTCATAGCATTCACTACTCTGAAGAATGTCATTCCCTCATACACCTGCTTACCAGCCTTGGCTCTCTGGAAATCCTGAACAGGAAGTTGTTACAAGACTGAGTCTTCTCAAATCTCCTCTGACTGGATAGACTTTAAGTTTTCCAAGATTAATAGTACAATTTTAAAAGACTTTTCCAGAACTTATCTTTCTTGCAAGAAAACTTTGCTGTTTTCCTCCATCCTCATGGTAGTTACATACAATGCCACTGTTGTTGTTTTCATTTTATGACTGGAAACAAGAGATGTGTATGTGTGTGAAGTAAGTTTTATAGCTTCAAGTGACAAATCAATGATCAATTTCAGGAACAAATTCAGGGGTGTCTTCAGAGAGTTGATAGACCTCAAACTTTCTCCTTCTTTAATAAGCATCCTGTTGGCATTGACTTAAGGTCCATGGGAATTTCAATCCCTCTTTAGTAACTTCAGCTTACGCTTAGAGCAATAGGTAGACTACCTAAATCACAGCCATTTTTACCTGCCACCAAACGCACAAAGCTCCCTGCACCCACCCTGGTATTCTTTCCCCAGACCTTTCAGCTAAGAACAAAGAAACTCCACCATCTTAAGTCCTGATTGACTTCCCTTCCGGTGTCACCCAAGACTATGGACTGGCTTCCAAAACCTCTAGCTTTTGTGTCTTCAATGTGTCTCCCTCACCAATGATCTGGTCCCTCCCACCACCTTGCAAACATTCTGAAAATCAACTCTTCGTCTAGAGTAAGGCATCAACATCTTACAGACCATTCACAGACCAATCACTATGATTAAGTCAGGCAGATCCTGTGTGTAACAAAAACCACCAGATTAATGGGGATTTTTCCAGACTGCAGCTGCACTCTATGGCTGGGAGCAGAAATCAGGTCTTCTGACCCCTTCTCAATATCACTGAGAAAACAGGTGCTCCTGATTGGACACTTGTGTATCCAGTTCTGTTAAAAGCTGTATTTCATGTACAATGAAGCAGGGACATAAAATTGTGGGAAGACAGATTCATGGTTGGGAGTAGTTCTAGGATGTACATGTGCTCCATGTAGCTTGTATTCTCTACTGAATATGCTGGAAAACAAAGTGTATGTAAAGCTGCATTTTGACCTGGTGTGGTGATGTGCACCTGTAATCCAAGCACTGGGAGACAAGAGGCCAGAGATTGCTGGTGTTTGCAGGAATGAGACTACTCCAAGCAAGATAATGAGACCTGGTCTCAAAAATTAAATTAAATTAAAATAAAGCTGCATTCCACTTCAATTAAAAGAGAACTTTCTCAGGAGCAATCTAGGATTAGGAACTCTAAATGGTATTATCACCTCCTTGTCTGCCACTTTCCTTTGATATATTTTGAGGAGCAATTCAAAATAGAATAACCTTTCCGGCCCCCATGTTCCTGGTCACTGCATTACCTTTGACTGCCCAAAGGTAAGACTTTCTACATGTCAGTGATAAAAGTACCAGTTTTCCCCTTACTCGAGAGGTATACCTATCCCCTAGAAGGTCCTGAAACTGCTTGTAGAACCCGACTTTGTATCTACTGTTTTTTCCTGTACATACTTATAATAGAAATTTATACTTATAAATTAGCCACTGTATGGTGTTAACAATAAACTAGAACAACACTACTGATACACTGTAACAACAATAACTGAATATTCTCTGTCTTGCCCTCACAAGATATATTCTAGGTAATATTTATTTTCAGACTGTATTTGACCACATGTAACTGAATTATAACTAAGGAAGAACCACTGCATTTGGAAGTACAATTGTTTATGCATTGGATTATCTTTTTTCAGTGGTATCAGTCCCTCTTTTCATTGTATTCCTCCTGTTCTTTTATCTCTTCACTTAATTATCCTCCTCTTTTTCCTAAAATGTAGTTTTCTTACCCCATTTCACTGTTCCAATTTGGGTCTATCTCAACTCATTTTGTAATCTCAGACATGAGCTTCTATGTTGGTCTTTTAATATGAATTGAAGTTGGATAACAACTTTTCTTAAAGATCTACTTTAGTTGTTCTCTCTCTAGTCTCTATTCTACTAACTCCTCTTTTCATAATATCTTTAACCCTTAAAAAATGGTGGAAAATTTGCTGAATTAAATGATCACAGATATTCTATACAAAATAGAATCACAGATTTGTAAACAATTGTAAAGGATAGGAAAATTGGAAGCTATGAGGTCAAGATTTCTCATGTTTTAATAAACCAAGGTCTAGAGAGGACAGAATACTTACTGAAGGCAATCCATGACTTCACTGACTCTAGCATTTAGCTATTTCAACTTGGATACTCATTGCTCTGCTCTGGGAATTCTAAGGGTGCAATTGCTAAAATAATGGCACTATAGATTGCTGGTATCAATGCCAATAATACCCTAGGGCATAGAGCAAATAGAACAATTTTGCTCTTAAGAAATCAGGGGAAATGCATAACTGAATTATATCTCTTGAGGAGACTCAAAGTAGAGTCATCTGCATCTGTAATTTTGAGTGTTGGGATTCAAATGGCTTTAACAGCTTTGCCTAGTTTACCCTGCAAAGCACCAGATCAGAACTAGTGTTATTTGGCCTCCCAGTGCTTTGATAACCTTGACTGATACAAAGACCTGGCTTCAGAGGTTCTAAACAAGAGTTTCCTTCGTGGCCACTTACATCTCCAGTGAACCAGTTGCAATGCTAATGGCAGGGGAACACAGATGTTTTTTAAAGACTTGGGGGATGTCACACTGGACTCAGCAAGGAAGTCATTCTGTTTTCATATTCGCTCTTGATCAACTCATCAAAACAGAGAAAAGTTCATGGAGGACCAATTTCAGATCTTTGTGAAAACATAGGCATTCACCTTCTGGTCGGTGGAGTTGAACTCTAACCTTAGAAACTACAGTATGAATGCAGTCAGGAAAAAAAGAGAGAGACGACTCGCCTTTCTCAGTCATGGATGACAAAGGAATCCAGGCAGTTTATTCAGTTCTGTCAAAATGATCACTGAACTACTAGCTTGCTCGGGCCTTCCATGGAGACCTGAGGTTTCGGTCATCCATTCAGTCTCACCCTCTCATCTATGCCTTTGGAAAGTGGAGCTCATCTGTTTGGTGAAGTTTTATTTTATTATTTTTTTTAGCTTAATGCTTCAAACACCTAACATGAATAGAGGGAAAATGTATTGCTACTAATTATTTTACTCAAATGAGATGGATTATAATGTTTTTTTATGTTGTTCCTTATCGGTTTTTTTTTTGTTTGTTTGTTTGTTTGTTTGTTTTCTAAACAATCTTAGATTTGATTGTAGCAGCAAACAATTCTGGCATGTAAGTACAATTTTGAAGGTACTACATGTTGTCACTAACAATCAGGGGGCATATTTTTTTTCTCATGCCATAATGGTACAAATATGAACAGAAGTGATAGAATTCAGGACATTTGTAAAGTCCTCAGCCAGAGTTAAAACTTAATAGCTTTGCAGCTTTGCAGACCTCATCGAGGGAAACTGAATACGTTTCAGAACGCGCTTAAAGCTGGCACTGACTTTTGATAGTCTAAAAATAATGTTTTTCAGAATTTCTTATTGTATGGTACCTGTGTTGACCTGCCTTCCGTAAGCATGCTGTGCAAATATGTAAAGATACATAGTGTCTTTCTAATTGAATTGAATGGTCATACTTTGTGATATAATATGTCAATTTTAAAACATTTGATATTCAAAAAGTAATTAATATTTACTATAAGTATACAAAACATGAGACAAATAATAACTATCTATGACAATTAATACTTTATAAATAAAAGTCCATCTTATCATCACAACTCCTACAAGTATATATTCCCCCTCCTTCCTACTATACAGACAGGAGAAAAGAAGAACAAAGTAGTTTACTCAGCAAGCTGATGATCTGGATTGAGGCCAAGGCAGCTTGAATCCAAATATGTTATCCTTTGCTAATATATACATGGAGAATAATGGAATGATACACAGAAGATTTAGTATTTTCTATCCTGTTAGGAATATAGTTTTAGTTTTATTTTACCCTGTTACATTGCATGGCTATAGATTATCTGAAACCAAACCATGTATTAATTAGTATGCATTAATACTAATTGTACACCACCCTAACACATACAATTTCTGTGTTGGAATCCTCATTACCTATGGTGAGATGTCAGGAGGTAGAATTGCTGGAAGGTGATTAAGTCATGAGGGTGGGTTCCTCAGGAATGGTATTAGTGCCCTTATAAAAGAGATTCTGGAGAGTTTCTTGGCCCCTTCCACCATGTGAAGGCACAGTAAGAGACAACCATCTATAAAGTAGAAAGTAGTGTCACCAGACACCAGGCTCAGTCAATGGCTTGATTTTGTAAGAAATGCTTGTTATTTAAGTCACCCATCTAGAATAGCCTGAATGAACTTAAACACTATCTAATTTGAAAAGGCACAATTTCTCAAGAAATTTTAAGTAAATAACATGTACATATATAAATGTATGCATGTTGATTTTGTACAGCTGCTATAACAAATGGACTTAGAACAGCATAGATTAATTCTCTCTTAATTTTGGAGACAGAAAAACAGAACTCAGGTGTTAGCAGGTCCATGCTCCCTCTAAGGACTAAAACATCTCGCCTAACAATAGAGAATCCTTCCTAAGGTGAGAAAACTCCTCTGTCCTTCATCTCCAAGTCACATCATGTTCTCCATACTTATCTATCTCTGTGTCCAAATATCTCTCATCTGTTGGATTTAAAGCTCACTGTAAGGCAGTAAGACCAGGTCTTTAGTGATGGAATCTGCAAAGATATTATTTCCAAGTGATTTAGTGATTTTTTAAAATAAGTGAGAGTTCATGGAGAACTTATCCTCATTATATTCCTTTGCCCCTGAGTTATAATTTTCTGATAGTGCAGCTGTCTAGGAAACTAGCAAGTTCTAGCTGTACATGAATTTGTTCAGAACACAATTTAACCCAAAGCATGCTGAAGTTTAATACAAAGGGATGTATTAAATATTAGAAGTCAGCTTCTTATCAGTGAAATTAATCCAGTAACCACTACCAATTAGAACCCGAGCTCCTACAAAAATGTCAGTCTGTTCTCAGAGACCAGCTAGTTACCTGATGGCAGGTTGTGCACACTGAACCCCTTCTCTGATTTTGTCTGTGACTTTGTCTTTCTTGACCACAGCAGCACCCTTCTTTGGCCCTTATAATGCCTTGTTTTCACATCATTGTGTGATTCATACCACTGAATTAAATACATTTGGTTGCTTACAAGAAATACAGTGGTGGTTGAGATTCAACTAGGAAAACAGACTCCATGTATTTCAAATAGAGAAGAATTCAGTGTCGGGATTTGCCACCAAGGTGTTGGAAAGGCTGGTAGAGGAAAGCAAGAGGGATGCGTTGACTAGAAACTAGAAATCACAGGAAGCAGCTATGCTTAGCTATACTTAGTTCTCCAGGTTGAAAACTAAGTGAGGCATCACTGAAAGCCCAAGGGCCATGCACCAACTCCACTGAGGGAGGGTTCTTGCTGCCCCCTCCCCACCGGTGTTAGAATAGTAGCCACAACTGCAGATGAAGGCATAGATTCCTGTAAATGATGTAGATGTGGGTCCAAGTACCACTGCTCTAGCAATTTTAAAAATAAATGACAGCTAATGGAGAACTTGTCCTCACTGTGCTGCAAAATTCCTTTGCTTCTGACTTATAATTTCCCTATAGCCCAGTTTCCTAGCAAATTATTGAGCTGTTATGTGCTAGAAGATCAAATTGAAAGCATACCTCTAAATATGGTGGTTATTTGCACCTGGTCTTTGAATATCTGCTGATAAATCAAATGCTTTCATGTAATGTGTACAATTTTCTCCTGTTCATTGTTATTTAAATTGCATATGTGGATTTATGCCACATAGTTTATTATACATTTTTATCATGTTTTACCTACCAGTGGACTGTCTAAAGCAGTAGACTATCTAAAAGAAAAAGTATCATTGTCTTTGTTGTTACAAATCCACTTAGATCTACTTTTGTCCTGCATCACAGTCATAAACATGTTCACAAATGGCTGTAATCATGTTCCAATAAAACTTTATTTACACAGCAGATGACAGAGTGGATTTGGCTCACCCATGATTACCCATGAACTCATAGAAATACTTTAACAGGAAACTTCCTGATGTCCACCCTACTTGATGTAGCCACCTGTGTTATAGAAAGACTGATAAGATACCGTAATGCACAGTCCTTAATTAGGGAATAAATTCATTGATTGCAAAAGTTATCAAAACCAAGACTAAGAAGATAACTCACAACAGTACCTCTGGATACTTAGTAATTTATATACTTTCTTTTTATCCCTTTTCAAATAAGTCTTGAAGTAGATTTTTCATTTAATCTCTGTACCACAGATGAAGAGATTTTGTAGAAGTTCTGCTATGTATCTAAATCTTTCAGCAAATAAATGATAGGGTTCAAACCTATGTTTATATGACTCCATATATATCATCACTACATTATGTCTTATAACACATGCACTTCTAACATTTTTCCTACTGTGTTCTACAATCATCAGAATTTTGAAATTAAATCAAAACATGATATTATGCCACTTTCATTTGCATGTGTGTATAAAGAGTCAATTAGAGGGTATTTGGGCCAGCTTCAGAAGAAAATGTAACTATCTCTTTCAAGCACTGCATAGTAGACGAGACTCTCTATGAAAAGCTGAAAATCCTAATTACCTAGGAAATCACAGAGAGATGAAGGTTTCAGTAATCGGCCAGGGCCTTCCCTCCATGCTACCTGCTCACCTCAAGTTCTGACAAATTGCAAGAACTAATAGCACCTCAACCCTTAGGAGGGCGTACCTTTTCCTGACCACCAGATGCCAGCCAGTCTTCATTCAAACCCCATTTCCTGGAGAGATAGGAGGCAGGGAGGGGTGGGAAAATCACTGTCACTTTCCCCCATAATTCACAACTCCTGTGTTGCTAATGCCCTTGAATGGTTACAGTTCTTCCCTAATCTTGTGGAACTGGCTTAATCTTCATGTGTCCTTGGAAACCTGTTTTGATCAATACCGTTACCTCCAAACTGGTCTACGTTTGACCTGTTCTTCTTCTCCATGGAGGGCAAGCAATCCCTCAGTCTACTTTCTAGTCTCTGCCTGTCTGCCTTTCTACATTACTGTTTCTAAGAATGTCCTTCTCAGAGTTTTCTCCTCACCGCAAAAATCTAATATCCTTGCTCAGAATCGTTTCATCCCTCTACTACCTTGGTACACCCTTGATTATCCCTGGCATTAATTTGGCAAAACAAACAAACAAACAAACATAAACAACAACAACAAATACTGTAAGATTAAGACTGACACTTGCTAACTGCTGGTTGTCAAGTGTGTACAGTTGTATGTTTATTCATGACTGTGAAATGGATAATGTGGGCTGATAGTTTCCAAGCAAACTGTGCTTGTCTTTTGTGAACACAGTGTATACACTGACAGCTTCTTCTCACAGTGTATGTGCAAAAAGTCCGTCCTTCTGTCAATAACCTCACCTGACTGTCCATGCAGGACCTAACTAATGGATCCTCAACCTTGTAACACAAACCTTATCTACACAAGTTATCTTATTGGGTTTATTTATTTTTTCATGAAGTTGGGAATCAAATGTGATAGAATCCCTGACTCAGAATGGAGTTCACAACCTGTGAAAGTCACAGAGTTTAGTTTTATGGTTGCACAAGTGCTTCCTGAGCAATTGCTAAGTAATTGACTTTCAGAGCAGACAAAGAGATAAAAACAATTCCATGCTACATGTCCAGTGCGAGTCCATACAGAAAGAGAGTTGCTCAAGATACCTTCACGGGCACAATAAAGAATTAAAACCCATCCATACTACTCTCAATTGTCCAAATTATTTTCTTCTCATGTGGAATTTGGATAGGTTCTACAGCTGTCAGAAGTCACCAGGAAATCCTTCACCCAAATTTCAAGGCATACTAGGCACAGAAAACCATTTGGGAAAGTGAATTAAGTAATCTGTAACTAAGAATGAGTAGGAGAAAAGGGGTAGTATTAGGACAAAAGTAGACACAAATCTAAGTTACAGAGCTAGGGAAGGTTTAGGGCAGGCATTACTGGTTCTGGTTGTCAAATTATAGAATTGTGTGACACTCTGGATGGGCGTGCCTAATGTTCTAATGTTCAAGGAAGTGTTGGTCCCACTTAGGAGATGCTGATTATAACAGAACTGTGTTGGAAAGTTGGTGCCCCAGCAGTTACTTGGGGGACAGTCCAGATAGCCATACTCCTGCCTTATGAGGCTGTCCACCCTGAAGTATTCCTGGAGACTGCGGGCCATCACCGAAGAGAATGAGTGTGAAAAGAGAGGGAACCTAGAACTCTGAGTTTATTAACATACTCCAGTGAAAAGTTTATGGACAGAAGCATAGAGGAACTGCCAGTTTTTCTGCTCCTATGTCACCATTCTTTAGCACATTGATTCTGACAAACTGCCTCTTTCTTATCACCCACTAAAAGCCACATCCCTATTCAAGAATAGGCTGACCTGGCCCCCACTTGATCCAGGTGACTTTGAAGACTATCATCTCTTATGTTGGCTATTTTATTGTAGACTGTTTCCATGCTGCCTATCTATGCATAAATGGTTAGAAAATTGTAAGTTTACATTAAAAATTGCTGCAGGAAGTTGTATGTTGGAATAACACTCTTTAATATTCTCAATGTCTACATAATATCTCTGAGATTTCTGAACAGGATTTGTATAATCAACCAGTAGACTATGGCTAGTCCTTAATTTGTTAGGGTTTAATGTATGTTTTTTTCAACTTTTCATTGGTGAGATCACTGTATAGCCAGAGGAACTCTATTTCAGATTTTGGTGTTGATCTTTGTCTGAGACAGTGGCAAACTGTATATTACTGGCATAAGATTCTCAGCAGGATCAGAGTATCTGTCTCTGTCAGTCACGTGGTCATGACAGTGAACAACTTCCTACCACCTACTCATGAACCTTATCAGGGGAAAGAGAAATTGATGACCCTGTTGCTATACCAGCTCCATCATTCAGAATTAATTTTAGTTCAGTGCTTCACATGTTCTTCAGCTGTGTACACTAATGGTGTAAACTTAATAAGTATCCTGTTTTTATATGAGATATTCAACACTTCATTATGAAGTCAGCTTTACATGAGCTAACTTTGCCCAACTATAGGCTAAAAGAAGTTTTGTAAGCATGTTGTTTAAGGTAGACTAGGCTAGGCTATGGTATTTGGTAAGTTGGGAGTCTTAAATGTAGTTTTAACTTATGATATTTTCAACTTACAATGAATTTTCAATGCATAGACCCATCCTAGGTGGAGGAAAGCCTATAACATGATTATTATGTCTCTAAATACATTGTGATTTAGTACCATGATCCTGTCTGTCTACAAAGATAAATATTTGAATTGCCTGAGTAAACACTATTATGTAGTAAAAACTGAGCAATAAAAAGATCTTTCACTATTCCAGTTCTACCTTCTTCTCCCTGGGAATTCAGTAGATTCAGAGTATGTCAGTATCATGATAGAACAGTCCATAGCTGTGCGTAATAAGAAAAAATTCCATGAGTTGTGATTTCTTATTCTTTGATTTATGATACTTGTATTTTTTACCTTTCTTACTGAATTCCTGAAGAAAGAATGGTTATTTTCAGTCAGCTTTCCAGAGCTTGCAATGGCATTTATCTTCAGCACATACTATTTTGCCTGGACTGCAACCAACGATTTGCATTTGAAACATTTATTGATTTTGGCTGTTCATCCTACCTCATCATATGGAGAGCATGACACTGACACCCACTTCTAGTTGTGTTCCTCGAAGGAAGGTCTTCCTAGTGAGATGCTTTGGGCCACTCTGAGGTAAAATAACCCTGTGTATCAGGTACGTGTTTGAGGACTGACATGGCGTTAGTTTGTGTCTTTTAAGAAACGCATGACAGCACTATGAAATAGTACTCATCACTTAAAAAAGACAGACTTACATCATTTGCAGCAACATGAATGGAGCTAGTAGGAATCATGCTAGCGGAAATAAGTCATAAAGAAAAAAGAGAAATACTAGATGATTTCCTTTAGATGAGGGATAGAGGGAAAACGGAGAAGAAAAGTTTTAAACTAACACGACATGGAGCATGGGGGGGAGCAGGAATGGGAGGGGCTCAAAAGACTAAGACAATGGACAATGGTTCGTGGGTGATAAGGTGGTGGGAGAATCCTGGGATAGATAATGGTGCAAAATAAAACAAAAAAAGATAAAAATAAAAGAAACACATGGCGAAATGGAATGGCATCTCCAAAGATTTATTGAGAAAACATCTGTGAAGAATAAAGAGTGAGCAGGAAGAACACTCAGTCCATGATCAAAGTCTGGCACCTATAAATGGAAGAGAGTATGGAGACAGGAGGACTGAGAGGAGACTAGGCAGCAATGAAGCTTTGAGGCAGTCCCAGTGGGGTTGAGGCAGAGCCACAGAACAAAGGGTGTTCTTCCAGCAGCCCTGTTGGGTAGAGAGAGCCAGGCTCTTATGCTCCAGTAATCAACTCTGCTATGGGCCACTTGGGGAGCACAGCTGAGTGCAGACACTGTGAACTCTGTGGTTGCAGCATCTGAGTTTGGTGAGCTCCCACACCATCCTTTGCAGCATTCTCTCTTGAAGGGCCATCTTGACTTCTGTGGGCATGCAATGCCTGTAGCTCCTAGAGAGAGGGACTCCAAACAAATGATGAAGAAATATTCTCAAACATGGAAAACATTCATAGATGCCTAAGTACAGGGCTAACGTCCACTAGATAACTGCAGGGATAAAACTTGAAGCTCAGATAGAGTTAGTGTAAGGTTAAGGAGAAGGTTTTTAAGAAGAGAAATCATGATCCAGTCATTCCAATTCTAGCTACCTACTGAAAACAAGCAAAGACACTAATTTGAAAGATATCTTTACACTCCTGTGTCCATTGTGGTCTCATCCACAATAGTAAAGTATGGGAACCACCTCTGTGCCCAAGGATAGAGGATTAGACTTGGAATATGTGGTATATACACAATCCAATGTTATGTATTTAGCTATAAAATAATGAATGTTTGCCATTTGCAACCGCATAGATGGAATGGAAGGGGTAATATTAAGTAAAGTCAGTCAGAAGGGGAAAGGCATATAGAAAACAGTGTCACTTACATGTGGAACATGAGAAGCCGAAGTGATCCTGCAAGAGCAAACCAATAGCAAACACCTGAAAACTGACTGGAATTAAGGTGATAAGAGGGGTAGGAGGAAAACACATGGGGAGGGGGGAGGGATTTTAATGGTCATGGTGGAGGAACTTGGTGACTTGTAGTAGAGGTGGTATGAAGACAGGCATCAGAAGGAAGTATGACTCTGCTTCTCGGATTCACATGCAATGCTGTAAACCAATGTTGCTTTAGCAACAACAGCAATCTCAAAATGGAAACGAAAGTATCTTCATATTTTCCAATGCTTAGTGTGGTTTGCCTTGAATTGCAGTTGTCCTTGTGTTTTGGATGAAACTAAAGATTGGTGATAGTAACTCCATTGGGGAGAGGGACAAGCCTCACTTTATTACTGCTACAGTGATGAAATCATTCATCTTTGCTTAAATAACTCCTAGTCCTGTACCCAACATAGATACCTTGTCCTCAGGAAATATATGCATCTTGCTTTCCAGTAGTCAGTTGTATCAGTCCTCAAACAGCATACATATGCATACAGCTAGCATACACTTATATCAGTGGCAGTTTCAAGGGTTATCAATGGTACCGGATGTACATATTTTGAAAAATTGAATGCAAAATAAACCATAGATTGTTGTAATCATCATGATGGTGACAGATTCTTCATTGTTGATTCTCTGCAAAGGCTATAGTAACGATTACTTCTTTTACTCAACCTTGTTCCAAACGAAGACATTAAAAATAAAATGGGGTCAGGGAGGAGGGTAAATAAAATTGAAAGAGATAATCGTTTATGATCCACAGGGCATTGTTGCTATGACTCAGATCTCCAAGTCAGTTTCACTTCTGTTTGCTTCTCCCTGAGTCTTTTTTCAAAGAAAGGATTTTCACATATTTTAACTTAGAGGGTTGTGCTTGCATTTTACTGAAATATCAGAAAATGAGATCCCTCTTTGTTCTCATTAAAGAACACACCTATCTCGAGAAGAGCTTCTGGGGAAGTCTTCTGTAGTAGGTTACAATGTGTTATGTATCAGCAAGCTTCTGAGAAGATTACAGTTTCCCTGTAAATAGATATTGAGATATTGCCTTCCTTGATTTTTTTCAAGAGGAAAATAATTTTACTGTAATTTTAGCATATCAGTATCCTTTTAAATGAAAGGGACACCTGAAACATTTTGAATCTATCATGGCATGCCATAAAAACAAAGAAGTCAAAAGAGAGATGGCAGTCACCATAGACTAAATCAAGAAAATATTTAATCCATTCGCATGGCATTATTAGAAAAATGACTGGAATTTTCTAACATATATAAAATATATAAATCTTAGAAAATTTCTAATATATAAATTTATATATACACACATGCATACATACATATATACACATATATACACACATGCATACATACAAATTGCATGTGGGAAATTTTTGTCTTATCTCTAATGTTCTGGTCCAATTCACCAAGGGAATTTTATTTAGAACTCAATTGAAATAAATAACCCCAATACAATTAAAGCCAATTTGATTTTTTTCACACATATTTGTGGGACTGTTTTCCTCGAAATATTGATTAGATGCTGAAGTCAAATCTTCCCCTTTGCTTTAATGGGCTTCTTTCCTGCTATGTTTCAAAACAATTCACACCTTCCCACTTCATCTCACTGGCCTCTCTAGCAAGTAAAGAATTTCGTTTACTAAAAAGAGATCCCAAATAAGAGTCATCGTCTCACTGTCTACAATTGTATTTTCCACTAACCCCTGCCATTCAAATATTTACCTTTTTAAGCGCTAAGCTGCTATTCAGTAATTGACTTACCTTTTCTGTCTCATTCTCATAGCTTCTCTTCAACCTTCCACTGTAGATGTCTCTTCTTTCCGCACTAACTATTGTGCCTTTGAATTCCATGCTGATCACCCACCACCAATTTTGCTGACTTTGATAACAGCCCATCTCAGTCCACCACCTTGCATTCTGGAAAGCTGAGACCTGCGTGCCACAATATCACCCAGTCAGCTGAGCCTGTTATTGCTGTTGTTGGTAAAAACATAGCACATGATACTCAGGCTTCGTGCAGTGACCATCACCTTCCCTGGACCAGGGAGGTTCATTTGGGGAAGATCAGTGGGACAAGCGGAAAGTGTGGAAATCACTTCTCCCCAACTCCTGCACATCTCCTGTTTCAGTGGCAACAGCAGCACAGCCATTATTCCCCCCATTTCATGCTGAGCATCACACATAACATCTCCTACGCTAGTGAACAATGTTCAACACCAATAAGAACACCATAGAAAGGCCTAGGGGAGGGACACAGGATTTTTGGAAACTCTGCCTAAAAACTTCGCATCACAGAAGACTAAGGCTGATAAGGCAGTGCGATGTAAAAATAAATAATACAATACAAAAGATTCAGCAAATAACAATAATTTTTTATCATTGACACTTGGAACTAACCCATTCCTACCCCGTTCTTCCAAATGCCTTTAAAATGCTTTACTCCCATTTGTTAATTAACAAAGGACTTGGGAGCTGTGTGCAGACTGTGTTTGTTGAGCAGAATAATGACCATCCATCCGGGGCTTTGGAGACTCTGGAATTGTCACCAGGAATTGCCATCCCACCAGAGGAAGAAAATAAAGGGCGGAGCTGTGCCCCAAAATGCAAACACAAATTAAACTTCTTTAATTTGTGTGCAGGGTAGATAAATAATGATTTGCAGCAAGCAGGGGCCTCCGATGGCTTTGTTCATATTTTAATGGTGTACTCCTCTTTGCAGTCTGAGTAATTAAGTCTTATGACATTCCCGAAACCTTAAACCCTGCTGCGATGTTTAAGCGTCGCACAACCTCTTGATGTCCAATCAAAATAATAAAAATTAAAAAGGACACGTCTCTGGTTCCTAACAAGCTGTTTTGCTTTTACCTTTGAAAGGCGCGCAATTGGATGTGGCCAACTCAAACCGTTCGTCTCATTGTTAACTAGAAGTTCCTTTTGAAATTCATTGCCTTCAATTACATTTTTTAAAAGAATTTTAATTGCATGGCTGTAAAGAATAAAGATGCTCTAGGCTCCATTTGTTTATCGTGGAGGGGCCTAAAAAATGAGGACAGAGCTTCCCAGCTCATGCAGGGGTTGCCAGGAGAGAGAGATGACTTTTAATTCGACAAGTTCAGAGAGATTTCTTAGTTTGACGCGCTTAGCAGGGGGTCTTTGAGAGCCTGGCAACACTTCAGCATTCCGAGCTTTGAAAGTCTTTCCCCGCAGCAGAAATTGTATCAAAAGCCAATGATAATATTCCCTGCAAGGTAAAGCACCCTATTGAAGATTTCGAGAGCTGTTTATTTATTCATCACAGTTTTTCTTTTAGGACATATCAGGCATCTAGGTAATAATTCACATAGATGATAGAAAATGCAAAAAAAAAAAAATCCTCCTCATTAATCTTTCACCTTTTCCTTCTTCGACTTCTTTGTAGACCACATGTAGATATAAAATGTTCTTTCTGCTTGTCCCAAACATATATATATATCTTTATTCCAAATCGCAGTTTCTTCCCTGCTCCTTCCATTTTGGAACAAAATTGCCATTTCAATCTACCTTCCACCACCAGCTGCGTGTATAAGATGTTTATGGCCATTTCCTCCTGCTAAATCCTCAAAGTGATTAATTAATTTTACACAAGCAGGTTCTGTTGCTCAGGCTCTTTTTAAACCTTGGCATGTTAAGTGTGTTCGGAAAGTGGTTTTCAAAGCAAATGTTAACAATCATGTTGATCTCTTGAAGGATCTACATATTTTAAGGTTTTATATTATAGTTTGTGTATCTGGCAGGAAAAAAACAAAACAAAACACAAAAAACGTTTCCCCTCTTTGGCTGTTTGTAGGGCAGAGCTGGGAATAAGGGACCGTGACAACCTTCTCTCTTGTAACATCAATGTCTGCTATCCTTTGGCAGCCTCAGTGAAGACAAAAACAGTTTTCCCTGGTTTTTTTTTTTTTTTCCTTCCATCTTCCATGGCATTAAAAGTGACCTTCCTTTGCAAATATCGGTGAGTGACCACAAGGGAAATAGTTGCCATAGAAGAGGAAGTTTTCCTGATTAAAAAATAATAAATAAATAAATAAAAATCAATCAATCAATCAATCAATCAATCAATCAATAAACTATGGAGATAGGTTTTTTTTCTTGTTTCTTTCTTTTTTTTTTTTAATGGAATCAATGGAGAAAAACTGCCTGCAAAAGAAACTTGGAAGAAAATCAGTACCTCATCATATTTGGGTAATTTAAAGTACATTTCACTTTACAAACATAAACTAGGTTGTAGACTATATTTAAATATCAAAAGTGAGAGGAAATCACCATGGCAAGTAACCACTTCCCTCACAAAATATCCATAGAGTAGCATCAGCGAATATTCTGCTCATCCATTTATATTAATTGAACTTCCAGAGAGTACAATGCTCAGGCACTTCGCAAACATGAACTTGACCTTAGAATTTCAGACTTTGTAGCTGGTTCATGATTATTTTTACACACACAGAAGGACTGTGCTGAGGATAATCCAAAACCTGGACCAACTCCAAAACAATCATACATTTTCAGTTTGGACGGGAGAAGGAAATATTTGTAGAAATTGTGTACAATAAAGATAATAATTCAGTCTCCACCCACTGCTTCCTCCATGATACCCCTGTTAGCTCCATAGCCTAGAACACCATGGTGACAATATAGTCCACTTCTTTTCCTGGGGCTGATAGAGTGGAAACTTTTTTTTTTTTTCCCTGAGACTAGGTCTCGCTATTTTTGCCCGTGGAACCCCAGGCTCTCGTTGCCCGGGGTACCACAGACTCAAGCAATCCCCAGCCTCAGCTTCCCAGGTAGCTGGGATGACAGGTGCGCACCACCACGCCCAGATATTTTTTTGGGACTAGGTCTCGCTATGGGCCCCAGGCGGAACTCGAACAGCGATCCCTAGTCCTGGCCGCTTCATAGGCTGAAGCTTACAAGCACGAGCCACCGTGCCCGGCCAGAGTGGAAACTCTTGCACTAACCTTGTGTTTATCTGTTTGGATGTTTCTATGTGCAGAAAATGAACACAATTTGTCAAAGTTTCAAACTGACTAGTTATAATTTGAATAAAGTCTATGGTAAAGTTGAAGAAAAAAAAGAACAATACAGGATTTATGACGTACCCTCTACCTTTATTGCCTATTTATTGCTCAATGAAAAAGCTACTATGATCTAGTATGAACTCGGCATTTTTAGGCAACCTGGACTTAAATGTCCATGAATAATAGAGGTGCGTGAGAAAATCAATGAACTATTGAGGTAGGAGGACTCTCAAAGGAGCATTTTAAAGATACCAGTGTAACTCTAATGTTTAGGAAAAGGTACACGTGTAACCTTAGGAAAAGGCTCTGCCTTTCTTAACCAGGGTTTCCAGAAATCCCCTGGGTTCCCCATTCAAAACCATGGTCCATAGGTAGGGAAGCATAGGGAAATGTAATTTTGTTGCTGTCACAAAACTCTCTTCACCACCTGCCCACCCCTAAGTAATAGCAACTATGGACATTTATAGAATGCTGATCCTATCAGATCAGGGGATCTGATAGTAAACAGATCATTCAAGTGGCCAGCAGAGAACTAGACTTGAAATTAGGCAGATATTCTAAATCTTTCAAAAATATATAATAAAATTCCAAGCTGTTTTTATCTAAAATGTATATAGTTTTATAAAAATGTATATGAAAGTGCATTTTTGTTTTTATTATATGATAAAGCAAATGGTTCCTCCCTACCTGTTGAGCTGAATGGAAGTTTGCAGTCATTTTCTCTCATATGATATTGTCATATGATGGCTTCAGCCCAGAACCAAATTGTATTTAAAACATGATGGATCTGCTTTGATATGCTTCTATTTGAAACCTCTGATTTTAATATACTAATATCAGTTAGTGTATTAAATACTACAGCATCCCTCATAGCATACTTCCCTCCCCTTTCCTCCACTTTCTCCCATAATAGACCCTACCTCAGCTTTAATGAGGAGTTGAAAATTTCAGAGACAATCTACTAATATATTTCTGCATTTAATGTACTGTTTTCCTTAGTATAGGAATAGCGGCCTATATTTCCCCAAACCATCTACAGTATGGGTGTTATTTTGGATTGGATGAGTATTTAGAAATAAACAAATAATCTATGTGCCAATGTTATAAAATAAAACAATGCATGCATTTGAAGACCCTCAGTGCAGTGCACTAATTCTGTTCAAAGAAGTAAATCTGTCTAATATTGAGAATTAATCACATTACAGAGAAAAATCAGCTTGCACGCTCCTAGTTTGAAAGTCAGCATTTGGGAGAGGACTATTTTCTTTCATGTACCAAAATTGAAAACTCAATATGCAATGGGATGAAACGCAGCCATTGTACATCATGGACTTATTAGTCTTTATTTGTTTCTGTGTTATTGACTACAAGTACAATTAACAATGATTTGTATGATGGGGCTAGAATGCCAATGAGAGGTTTTTCTGAGGCTGGCTAGTGCCTGGTGCGCTAAAGAGAATCTGTCTTTGTCTCCTCTGCTTTTATTGCTCCCTCCTTCCAAGGAGATGCTGCCAGAGCATGTTGGTAAGTTTACAGAGTGCAGAAATTAAAGGACAGTGGGGGAGGGGGTAGATAACAGAAGACTCAAGTCATTGTTGGGGTCCCAGTTTCTTATGGTAGACAGGTACATATTGCAGAGACAAATGGAACGGGAGAGAAACAAGAATTTTCAGATGCATTCCTGTGATTTATCTTGCCTCATTTCTTTGTTGAGGGAGGTTGACAAAGTACTTCAGAAGAGCCACATGTTGAATCTTGTAGTATATGTTTCTTTGCGAGTAGACCAGACCATTTGATATAGGTCACGTTTGACATTTGCATGATGCAAATATATTCCTTGAGCAGTTCTTTCAGCTAAGGTGACTCCATGAACCAGAGCTGTATTCCTGGGCAGAACGGAATGTCATTAAATCACGGTCTGACTTTGAAAAATTTTGACGGAAGCCCAGACCACCACTGACTAGCCCTTTGAACCAAGGTGTCAGCTGAAACTCCATACCCAAAGCTGCTCTGCCAAGCTTTGGGCACAGGTGACAACAGAATGTAAGACCTGAAGATAAAGTTCTATGCTGGTTTAGTATTTGGCAGTGGGAGAAGAAAAATGCCAATGATGCCTCTGGAAAAGCCATAGGAGACACCAAGAAGCAGGAGAAAATGTGATGGGAGAAAACGTGATAACAGTCTGAGTTACAGACAAGTGAGTTGCCCCACAGATGTGTGTAGAGTTAAGTGAGTGAAGTCTAGCAATTAGGAAAAATGAGCCTACCAGTTTAAATGCTTTAGAAACTTCTAGAAATGAGAATGTATATGAAGTAGCAAGAGAAGTTTGAAATTTAATCTTTACAATAAAATAGCCTATGTTCTATTTTCCTCCACTCACCCCACAATAGACCTGGTGGTTCCTTCAGCTTTAATGAAGAGCTGAACACTTGAAAGACAAGGAGTCTGGCTATGGAGTACAATGTCTAGGACTTCAAAAGCAGGCATGTTTCTTGAATAAATATTGTGAGATTTGTTCGTTCTTGCAAAACGATCAGAGCTCGGACACTTAACAAGTCCGCGGGAAAAATGCCATCTGAGGAGTCTATTGAGTTTTCCCACTACTTAAGTTTATTCAATAGGAGGCATCTTTGTCTTTAAAAATAAATTGCCTGTTTAGAAAGTGGGTCTAGAGAGGAGAAACAGGATATATTTCTATAATAAATGGGAATTGTTGAACTATGACACATTTTGCCTACACTTTAGACATCTGTTGACTTCATTTCTTAGTCCTTTTCCTTTTACATGTTTTCTCATTGATCCTCCATCAAGCTTCACAAACTTTGTTCTCTTACTTTCTCTGTGTTTTGACTTCTCTTTCTCCAACCCATACCATTATTTCTTGCTCTAACACACAGACACACACACACACACACACACACACAGAATAGGAAGTGAAGCTTTTCCATGAGAAAAAAAAAAAGGTGAATTGGTGCTAACTGCTAGATCAGATGGGGCTTCTCATAACAGGAAGATAATTCTTTAACTACACTTAGTGAAACAAGAATAGAACCAATATGGAAATCCCTGAGTCTTAAAATCCAGTCTTTCATGTGTGGGTACTAATTTACAAGGGAAAACCCAGAAAACACAAATTTCACTTTTCTGGCCAAAGATAAAATAGTAGAAAACAACAAGACATGAATAGACAGAAGACGAAAGGAATCATAGCATTTACTCCACATTCCAGAAATGAAGTCGTAAGCCAAACACTGTGTATCATGTACACCTCTAGACTGGGTCAAGTTTGAGAAGTTTGAAAAGGATTATGAAAGTCATTTTCATTTTTTTTCTGAGCTGCTTTTGTGCTTGTTTGTCACAACTATATTATTGAAAATGAGGTTCAAGTCCACCAGTTATTCAAGGAGTTGCTATCAAATATTGGGGGCTAGAATTTCTCCCTTTTCTTTATACCATGATGTCTCTCCAAAGTCAGTCAACCAAGTTAGACCAGCACCTTTTCTGGTTCCCAGGAGTTGGGCTGCCTTTCACTCTATGGAAAGACTGACATCTTCATGATTCAAGCCTCAGGGATTTGTGGTGGGACCAAGTGTTCATACCTATGACTGAATCCTGTGTCTTTAATCCCTGTTGGGATGATGCTACCACCTACTGCGACTGGGAATAGAATCCCAAATGCTTCCTTGAAGACTCTCGATGTAACTTCAAACCAAAACTGATCATTATGTTGGGTGAGAAAAATCACATGCTGACTGAGAAGGGAGAATGACAGGTCATGCACACACATATGTTAATTAGCAGGAAAATGCAGGGGAGTGGTAGCAAGAAGAGTGAGGCATGGAACTCCTCAGCCTGTGTGTCTGAGTAAACCAGAGCTTCAGACTGGCACTGCGATGGACTGGGCATAGCCTCCTACAGTCAGTCAGCGGTGTGGACTTTTTTACCTGATGATGTTTCCTTGGGTATAAATTTTTTAAAATATTTTTCTTATCCGTATTTCCTGGGCTTAAAGAGCTGGTGTAAAGGCATAAGGGACCAATTATCAGACTGGCCTGTGTTAAATGTTGTCACTGAAGAAGTTAGCAGAGAGATCAGTTTGAGGAAGGCTGTTTTCTGTTCCCAAACAAAAATGGTGATGTTCTGTTGCTCCTGGCCTTATCGCAGACGAGTTATTAAGACAGGTATTTTCCTTCATAGCATTAACTGCTACTATTCAATGAATTCTACGCCCATGTTTGATTTCTTGCCTTTCCGCTCATCTCTTTCCATTCCAAATGCATTTTATAGTTTGCTTCAATTTCATATTTGGCTTTGATTTGAGTTTTGATGCTTTGTATTGATCTGATTTTAGGAAAACATCTATATAAGGATTGAGGGTTCCTGAATTACTGCAGAGACTTTCTAGTCAGTTCCCTGTCCCCGCCTCCCTCCCCCATGCATACAAAAGTGATTGTTTTCTTTCTATTTTCATTGTTAAGATAAAAGTGACCGCTTACATTCAGAACTCTCTGTATCTAACATTGCATTGTCTGATGTGGTAAAGAGCCTCTGGTATTGTGAATGCTCATGATTACCTACAATTGCTCATGGCATTCAGAGTAGAAATCTTACTGTATCTCATTTTTCATAAATAATTATGAAAGCTGCTTTTTCAAGAAAGAGGTGGTATTTTGAATACCTGCAAGTGAAAAAACAAAATCACTCTTAAAGCTCCATAACGATGTGGTCATCTTGGAAGCGAAATAGAGAAAAAATTCAACTCAACTTCTACCTTTGAAATCACAAGTAGCTCCTCTGTCACCTAGACAATAGTGTATGGATTCTTATGTCTGATTACCAAAGGAAATCTAAAATGAGTTTTATGCAAATTTTCTACAATTTATACAATGAAACATTTTATAAGTCATTATACTAAAAGGAACTTTTACAAAGTGCTTGCAAAATAAAATCAACTGACAAATCAGCAACATGGAATACAAGGATGATACAATTAAACTTTTTGGAGCATCCCATAAATTTTTGTAGGCTTTCCTGTGTCATTGAGGCTGGAGAAGAAAAGAGATAGTTACCCTTGCTTTCTCTCCCTCCATTGACATTTTCTCACTTAAAAGTGATTTTTAAGGCTATTTTTGGCCTGTTTCTGACTGCTACCGAGACATCTAAGTTATAGAGCTTGATTTTTATTTTAGTATCATGAGGAATGGTTCCCACCCAGGGAAGCCCAAACTTCAAATACCTATGGAAGTAAGATTAATGTAGTTTGAATTTTCAGGAAAATAACTTCAAAGGTGACATTTTTGTTGGAGGGACTGAAATATCTACAGTAATGCATTTAACAAGGGTTAGTTTAGAGCACTGCTCGGAGCAAAGAAATCTAACACATCCTATAACTGTCGAAAGGCAAGCCAGCGATGGATTTATGGGCCATCCTTAGCCCTGTCACCTTGAAGTGAAGCACTTTGAAAAGCTGAATGAAGATGAACAGTCAATCTCTTTGGGGAAAGTCGCAGCCATTTCTTTTTTATTAGTTTTAAGAGAGAGGCCATATTGTGTCATAAGTTGAACAGCCTCCAATAAGAATATCTACTGTGCTTTGGAAACAGTCTGTTATTCGCTTCCATCTTCCCCCTGGGAAAAGTCTGTAGGTGGGATGAGAGACGAAGGGGAGGTGGCTTTAGCTGGACTCCTCTGGAGGCTTCAGATATGCCAACCAAGTGAGATGGCTCCCCTTGCTTCTCCCTCCCACCTCCTACCTCCTCTTTTCTCTTCTGTGCTTCCCCTCACTCTCCCCAAAGCTAAAATGCCAGTGAAGATGTGATTCGTGGCTTGATTAACTGAAGTGAACCAAAAAGCATCGTTCCCCTTTAAAAGTACATCCTGCCGGGTTGGAGTTAGTAAAGTGAGACAATCCAAAAGTCACGCTTTTTAATAAATCTTAAAAGACTTTCCCATACTCTTAAGATGAAAATGACATAATCTCCGAATTATAGTGTGGGGCACGCCTTGCATAATTATTCATTTGAAGGACTCAGTAGAAAATTCTTGGTGGAGAAAAGTTAATTCAACAAGGAGCTTTTCTAAGACTTGATTTTCCTTTAATCCCACCATGAGTAGTGTTTATTAGGAAAATATGTCACGAGTGAGTTATGTCCTGGTTATCATATGTCATGTGAGGGTGGTGCAGAAAAATAGATTAAGTGACTGACCCTTTTCCTGAATATTCTGCAATTCAGATAGAAAGTTAATCTAGATTGTGTGTTAATATGTCAAGTGTCCAGTGATAATATACTATTGTCAACTTCATGGGTATGTCTTCAAGTGCAGGTCAGAGTTGGGGCTATATTTTTTTTAGTTCTGCTCTTGCTATCTGGAGATGCTTGAGCATTTTGAACTGGGTTCCATCCATTTTCATTTTGCACTGGGTCCGGGAGGAAACACTGTGAGTGGGTAGTGAAGTGTTGCTTGAATAATAAATACAAGACCATCTATTGTATTCTGCAGAGAGGGGGGATCTCCAAGAGCTGGGTGTAGAGGAGATGATTTCTCAGTGAATACAGAGCATCAACTTTGCATTGATTAATGGGGGAAAATTTGGATCATTGGATGAAAAAGAGGAGGACCTATCGAGGACAATGTTGTATAACTGAATTTAAGAGGCAGGAATGAGGAAAACAAATTGGTAATCAGAGAGCCTGGATTAAAGATTTCTCTCTAGTGATTGTGCATGGTGAGTCTCGGCCAGACTGTAGACTCCTTTAACTCCTAGTGTAAGATCTGTGTTTGGTCCTATACTACTTCAGAGAAAAAAACAAACAAACAAACAACAACAACAAAAACTCCATAGCAGAATTAAAACCTTAGCTTTCATGAAGATCAAGGAATTAGAAGAGATAGATGAAAAGAAATGGGTATGAGAAAGATATGGCCCCGCTTGTATGAATGGGGCAATGATGATAATCTTGGTATAAATGAGCGAGTCATAGTGGCAGAAAGTAAGACCCATTTCAGGAATGACATCATTATATATAATTCCAGGCTGGTGTGATCACTTAACCAACACCTGAGAGTGATGACACAGCTTCTAGAAGTACCTAAATTAAAATCACTTGCTCCAATACTCAAGCAGCATTTGCAGAGTTTGTTCTCATGGACAAGGGCTGAAATACCAAGTCATTTCTGTTTTGTGAAATTCAAATACTGAAGCTTTCACAACGTTAGCTCCCTGATAGCTTCCACAAAATATCACGTTTGAATATATTTTAAAAGAGTTTTGGAGAAAAAAGCTTTTGAATATGTATGTCTATCAGACATGCACACAGACAAATAAATATATATAATTCCAAATTCCTAATTTTAGGTGAAGGCAAGATGATTACCTTCCAGCTTCACATAGTCCTGAGAAGTTGTTATTTCAAGCTCTTCTTTCCTACCATTTTCCTGCACCTATATATGACAAAATGAAACATTTATTGCACCACAGAAGTTAAGCACAGGTCAATGGAAATGAGAGGCAAAGCTCAATATTGTGTATTTTTTTTAAAAGAAGATTTCAGGATAGGCAAATGTATGCATCAGTGACTTTCCTCCTCCAGATGATGCCTGACTGACACCAGGTCTGTGTTACTGCTACAGTAACCAAAATGAATGCCACAGCCTCATGAGGTTGTGGCCTGAACTGTCAGTCTTTATCACTACTGAGGCCTGGTTGAAGTCACCAGTCTCTAAGTGAAGTGCTATCTATCCTTTAGATGAACCATTGTGCAGAGTATTAACCTGAAGCATTAGATAATGTGAAGGGAAATCAGAAATAGCAATGGTTCTATGTTTCTTTTCCTGCTCTTGCCTTTGGAATCCTTGTCCACTTAAAGAGGTGATTCTGATGAACGTGAATCCTTCCTGCACGCTTTGTACATTGCTATGACCAAATACTGGGATTGTGGCTCCATATTTATTATTCAAGCAACTCAAGTGGTGATATTCCAAGATCCTTGATTCTCCATCATTGTTTTGCAAATCTGAGTCTATTTGACAACTTTTCAAGATAGAAATGGAAAGGAATGGAATCCTCAAATCAGTCAGTTGTACTGTCAGGTGAAAAAACAATCTACTTCCTTCAAAGGCATGTTTAGATGAGGAAGATCAAAACTACTAACTAGTATGAGACCTGAATCCAGTTAGATTCAAATTATATATACCCTCTCTTCCTGCTTGATTCTGGGTAGAGAACTGAAGAGTTATTTTATATGTGATCTTTCAGTATATTAGATTATACAGTAATAGCCCATCATGTGAATTTAAGCATTTAGTTGCACAGAGAGAGATGACACATGTAGAATGAAGTCCTATGTAGCATGGATATCCATATAAAGTCATGGTGTAGTATTTTTATATGGCATAGATTAAAACTGACTAATCACCCTGATTGTCCTCAAAACTACATTGAAGAAAAACATCCTATTTAGTTGTTCAAGGGATGCATAGCAATTGAAAAATGAGGAAAATAGATCCAAGTGTGGAGAAAGTGTCAAGACACAAGTGGAAGGTACAAATATTGACCTACATAACTCACTTAGATTGTTGAAAATTAATGGACTTTGTGGCTGGTGGGGGAAAAAATTATTTCAGGACCAGGTCCTTGAGAGCCTGCCAAAGCGGAGAATCCTAATCTCTGCCTCTCTGGGGAAGAGTGCGTCTTGGCAGAGACCAAAGGCTGTCATGATGGATATTGTCTAGGAAGTATGGCAATCCAACCTATCCCAGCAAAGCTGATGAAATGGATGAACAGTTTTCACTTACAGCTATGAGTACTTAGTCTGGGGGATGGCATGAAATGGAAGCTGCTATACACCTTGCTACTTTTACCTTGAGCTACTAAGAAGAATGACTGATGTGAATGTATTGCAAGCGATGAAAGAAAAAGACCAACTATGTGTATAAGTCAGGAGCTGAGATCAGAAAACATTCTGAGCAACAGGAGATGTTGAATGTGACAAATGCTGTGGAGAGTTTGAGGAAGGATGAGGTGTGAAAATTGGACTGGCCCTTGGGCTTAGTTGTAATGAGGTCATCAGAGACCTCACCGAAGGTCATTTTCTCCCCAGTGACAAGGGCACAAGCTGGACTAGATGAAGTTGAAATAGGAGTCTGACTGGGAGAATTGAGGGCAATCTTAGAAAACATAGTTTATGAACCAGAGTGTGATGAGAAATTAGGAGCAAGTTTGTATTGATCAGATTAAATTTTGGTGCTTATGAGAACAAAGCAAGACCGTTAGACTATGCTAAAATAAAAAAAAATCATGGGATTTGAAATCAATGTTGTTTGCACATAGATTCAAACCCTTCCGTTGTTCCAATATCCACATGGTATCTCTGAGATTTGTGAACAGGACTGGTGTAATAAATGAGGAGAATTCTGCCTGCTTTTCAAGTTCATGATTTCTACTGTCCCTTGTCATTCTCTATTTGCTTATCATGAGACTAAAAGCACATGCATAACTACCTCTAGTAAAATCTCAGTCAATCACATATGAGAGAAATGAAAGAGACAGAGAGAGCAAGGAAGTGAGAGAATAAGGAGACAAAAAGGGAGACTGATGAACACACAACTGTGTGCACCCACATATGCACAGGCATACCGGATATCTCTCTCTCTCTTTCTCTCTCTCTCTCTCTCTCTCACACACACACACACACACGCTCACACAACAGGAAGGAAAGAGACAGAGTACAGTGCAGTCAATAACTTTTCACACACTCCTTATATTCAAGACTACTTTCTATTTTAAAAATCCTAAGAATGAGAAATGGGGATGTATTGGTTGATCAGCAGAAATGCATTGACTCTTGCTCCATTTATGATCTATACTGTATGATACCCTGCTTGGTGAAAACAAACACTTATTGGATTAAAATTGAATAATACATAGAGGACATTAAGTCAGCTTTGGGAGAATTTGGGATTCAAACTAACAGTATTCTTTAAAACGTGACAGTTGATGTTAAATCTAAAATCTGGCAATTTTTAATGCATTTCTCTTGGCAGATACTATTATAGGTAAACTTTTCTCACTGGGATAAGAGACCATTGTGGAACATTCCAGACTGTGTGAAGGAGAGTTTCATCAGGAGGCCGTTATGGCTGCGTTAGCACCAGGCATTGATAAGTGTGAAATTATCAGCCACTGAACATTGGGGAATACATTTTTGCTTCAAAGGTGCCCTTTGCTCCTCAACCAGCAAACCCAACTGCTGATTCAAATGAGCAGACCCCTTAAAATTAAGCGATTCTTCACCCAAACACTCCTTATGCTGTATTTAACTACCTATTTCTAGGGATTTACCCTTTTTTTTAGTAGAAATCACTTGTAATATCCTTGGGAAATTTTGGTGTTAAAGGTTTACATTAAACAAAAAGCAACTCTGGGATGGTGATGTTATTTGGAAACTATGTTTAATGCAAATTTACAAAAAGGATATATGTCACCGTGGGTCACTCCTGAATATTCTTTTTGGGCTTTCTCTGTTGGATATGCAATCTCAGCTAAATGTTTTGAAGAGGAGGAATCAAATAAATTGCCCTATTTTGGGTCTTTCTCATCTGTATACAGTTGTGCAGCTCTACTAGACCTGAAAATTGCCCAGAGACAAACTTTAAAAAAATAGAGTGCTTTTGAGGCAGAAAATTGCTTTTCTGCAGTATGGTCTAAAGGACAGACAGTGACAGGAGGACAAGAAGTTGTCACCATGCAGTGATATTGTAAGGCATATCCTCCATAACAAAGAGGATAATTTGTTTTTATTTTCTTCCTTATTAGAACACAAAAGGATTCTGTGCAACAACATGAGGCTTTGACTTCAACCTGGAACGCAGATGTATGATTGCATTTCTGAAAGTCCAACTTTAACCCCACACTTGGTTCTTTGGTTTCAAAGAAAAACAAATAGCTTAATATATGAGATTGTTCTGTGTTTCTCAATTTCTTCAATAGCCCTAAATGATTGGGCTTTGGGATAAAATCTAAACTAATTGTAGGTCGGCTTGGTTTGTGTGTGTATGTAAGTCAGTTCCTTTAGTAGCATTTCAACAAGGCTTTTGTAGTTTAATATAAAAAAAGTATTTTATGTTTTTGGATTGGCCCCTTGATATTTTTGGAAGATTTTTTATGTGATTTAATTTCCATTTTTATGGTGGTAGGCACAAAAAATGGGAGAAAATATGTCTTTTGTGTGTTAAGGGACTTGAAACTCCTTAGGGCCTGTTATCATGTTAATGAGACAGTTGAGAGATATCAGGACTTTGTGTATTAATCTTAGCAGGCATTTGTATACTATAACTGCTCATTTCAAGTCTTAATGGCATTATCTGTGAATTTCCACAAAATGAACAAAAAAATAGCTCCGTGTTATGGATCCATAATACCAAATGTTCATTAAAACCTATTTAAAGTATGATAATAGACACATGAACTTTATCCAAAGATAAAGTATTTCAGTAAAAAATATCTTTACAATTCTGAAATAGCTTGTTTTGATTCTACACATAAATAATCCTGAAATAAATATATACCTCATCTAGGAAGCACTTCAATCTTCATATTCTTTGATCTCAGTAACTATTTTTTTTTTAAATTGGAACTGTAAGCTTTCATTCCCTTTAAGACATCTCTCTGTCTCACTCGGACTGCAAGGTGCAATCTCTCCAGGAGTGTCAACTAAATCAAAATGAAAGTCAATCAGACTTTCTTCTATCAAAATTTTACTAAAATTTTGGACTTGGCATTCATAGAGTGGAAAGGAGCTGAGAACTCATCTGGGCATGCACTCACTTCCCACTGAAGAATCCTTTCCCTGATAGGAAAAAGAGCTGCAATATTTACTTTTATTTTTGCCTCCGTCAGTGTACTAGATTAGCTCAGTACCAGTGCTCCTTATTTTTTCTGTTCTCCTAAAACATCACTTTTTACAACCTATCTCCTTTTGGATAAAAGACATTCTTCTTCAATTCAGTAGCACTTCTTGGATTCTGAGAAGAGTAGTAGCTCAATGTTACAGACACTCCACAGAGCTCACAGAGACTGCATTTTAGACCATGAGATCAGAACTTTCAATGAAGCTAGTTCACCAGTATGACTCCTCATTGTGCTGAGGCTGAGGCTGAGATGATGCAGGAGGCTTAGGTTGGACAATCATTCTGTTAGCTCATGACTGCAGTATAGCAGGGACCTCAAACTGTTAAGGGCTGCATGCTCTAAAAGGTTGTCTGACCATGTGCATGCACGAAGGCGAAAGAAGTGAGTTCATACTGTGAAAGAATTTTTATAGCTTTGTGTGTGAGAGTAAAGAGAGAAGGGGATAATTTTAAGTAACAAATTCCCAATAAAATGCCTTAAATTCCCCATCCCCTTGTGGGTAAGTACCCTACCAAACAAGCTCCACTGAGGCAGAGACTCATCACTTTACCAGAGGTCTAGGATACCTCCTGGCAAAAGCTGCAAGAAAGTGGATTAGATAAACCCCAGAGATCTGAGACAGAAGCACAGTGTTGAAATGCAAAATAGATCGCATAACCCAATATAGGTCAAGGTAATGACCACCACATGTGCCAAAGACCAGAAGTGACCACCCTATCATCAACCACCCATATATCTCCCTTCTAAGTACTTCTGTAGGCTTCCCCCACCATGCATCTTCTCCAAAAACCTCTTCACATGAGGCACCTACTCTTTGTATATCCACCTCACTCTTTCCCCCAATTCCAGGAAGTCCTGGGATTGTAATCCAGGGCAGCTGCATGTTAGAGAGGGCGGGAAGATGGTGCCATCATCTTGCCTCTCATGGACATGTATCTCTAAATCTCCTTGGGGATAATGCTGGCAATGATAGAGTCCTAACCATCAACCTTCATTTTTCCAGATTTTGCTCTTGTCCCATTTTGTGTTTCTGTTATGATTAAAAAAAAAATGACCTGAGCCATTTATCCTGTAGGAGGCTATAGCCTCCATTATCATTTCCATTTCACTTTCTCTTGGACTAGCTGCTTGGCCACTTTCTTGAAAATCTAGATGCTCCCAAGTCTCCTCAGAACCTCAACACGGTGGACATCAGCAGGTGATGAAGTGTGTCTGGTGAATGATGAAAGCTCCCGTGTTTCTGTTCTGGCTTCTCAGCGAAAGTGCCTAGGAGACCACTGCATGCCAGCAGGACATGTACAATAATTCTACGCGAGTTTCATTGTTTACAGCAACTTTATCTTTTGAACAGTCATGGCTATTCTTCCTGTGCAATTAAACATTCGCATCGTGTCCCCTGAAATGTTAACATATGACACCTAAACAGATCGCTCCTTATAACATTTCCCGTGGGCTGCCTAATTAGACTGCCCTGTAAACCGCTATGCTAGAGTCACCGTGAGTGGCTTCCAGCGGGCATGTCCTGTCTTCATTAGAGGTGGTGAGCTGCTTGCGACTGGTCCCAAGTTGCCACCATCTCTGTGACAGGTCACGTTGCCTCCAGCCTGCTCTCCCTTTCCTGGCCTGCCAATTGTAGTTCTTACTCTCTGATTTCTTTGGTGCAAATTGCTCCATTATTTTCAATTTGTGCTGTACCCATCTCCTGCCTCCACCTATTATTCCATGCCAAGTGCAGGGGCAAATGGAAGCAGGTGACTGCTCACTCAGCACCAGAGTGGTGGAGTTTCTAGAACAAATTTGAGGGCTTTGCTAGAAATGTAAGAGGACACAGAGGGTGTTAGCTGCTCTCAGTTCAAAGAGGGGCCATCTCATGACATTATTTCTCACAGACATGCATGTAATAATAGCATAAAAATCACTCCTTGGTGCTAGGTGATAAATAGACCAGTAACTGATAGAATCTTTGTAAACAGGAGTTCAAGGTTATCTTTTAAAAGCCTTACTGTATAAAATGAATGCCTAGAATGCTTCACTTTTTCTGAATCTACATGTAATCATAATTAGAAATCTACCGACATAAAATTGACTTTTTAAATTGATTGAAGGTGTATGGTGGAAGTGTACTTACATAAAAAGGAAGTAAAAGTCGTGTTTTAAAAAATCCCATTGTAATATCCTTTATTGTGATGTTACATAAAGGGAAAATATAGATAATGAATGCCATCAATTTGATAAAAAACAACTGAGGGAAATAATTATGGTCTCTCATCTGGATGTTGACTTCAAGTTTTTGTCCCCGAACTCCCGGAAACAGCCCAGAAAGACACTTCACTCTGTGTCTCTTAACTTGCTGTCTTTTATTTGAAATGTTCTATCTGGTTCTTTTCCTTATAATGTTGTTTAAGGAAAGACCTCCTTGAATAGAACAAAATTTTAAAATTGACTATGATACTGCGGATGCCTTTGTCACTAGACAGGCTCTCAAAGCACCTGAAAAGTGATGAATAAAATGATGCCAGCATATTTAGATAAGAAAACATATCAAGTTAAGTTTGCTGTTAAGATATGATCTCCAAGAGTAAATACTGTGCATTGTAGATTCATGTTTTAGTGTCTAGTCCTACAGGAGATGCAGAACAATTCTCTTTAAGCAAACAATTCAGTTAAACAGATTGGTTATTTAAATAATTCTGAATAACTTAATTTAATCAGTGGTATTACATATAATGTATAATTGCCTTGTAAATGGATTAGAAAGCAAAAATATTTGCACATAATTATCTCTTATTAATGTACTGTGTATATTAATATGCAAGTTTCCTTAAAGGTGTCCTCAGACTACATTGCAAAATCAATATCATTTTAGGATAGTTCACTTTATAGATCTTAGATTGTGCACCATTTTGACAATTTTCTATTTCAAGTCGAGTTTTTTGTTTTTCAGAATTATCCAAGCGATACTGATATTCACATGTCTCTTTTCTTTGACCTGCTGACATAGTATGATCTTACAGACTAGTCATTTTATATTAACTTCTATTACATTTCTGGAATACTTAAAAATTCGGAACCATTTTTACATTTATAAAAGGCAAAAAATCATTTTAAGCAGAGTAGTAGTGGCTGCTGTGTTAGACAACCACCGCTGTGTAGACTCTCAAGTAGAATGCAGCCTGTTGTTTTTCATCCAGTCTCATTATTTTGCAATAAACTCTAAATGCAGTATTTAAATTGGATTATACTAACATCCTCACTGTCTGAACCAAAGCTAGATATTCATGTGCAATGTTTCAGATATTTTAAATTTTTACAAATACTTTGATTATCGTACTTTTTCTCTGAAATATAGTTCAAGTATCTCTTTGAATCTGTCTGGATATATGGGCAAATATTTCATTGTTTTGGACACAACTATAATGTCAATAGATTTTGTACCAATTTTCCTGCTAACACTTGGTGTCCAAAAGGATTTGCAGGGAGAAGGCAAAAACAACCTTCTCTGTTCATCAGTGGTGTAACTTGAGTCAACAAACAAGGATAAAGATCTTTCTGGAGTATTTAAAATTATGTATTGATATTTTCTTCCCTGAAAAAGATCATGGACTTTGTCTAGATGTCAAGGAATGTCAGCTGGCAAGCTGTTAACCCACTAGTGCTCCATCAATGATCACTTAACATTTACTTCAGAAAGACAACTTACCCACTTTCCCCTTCATTCTCAGTTGTCCCAAGAATGAAGAGGAAGAACCAATGTCTAGTATACTTACTCTTCAGCATGGAGAAGTCTATTCTAACTAAGGGAAGCTCAGTTGAAACAGCAACAAAAACAAAACTCAGAACCATTTGTTGTTTTATTGAGTCAGTGATTTTGAAGCTAGTTGGAAATTTTTACATCTAAACACAGATTCAACATCACTGATGCGGAACTTGGGCATGATGATTTTTCATCAGTATTAATTTAAATGTTTACAACAAAATAAGCCAACAACCAAACTGAAGTACACGACTGAGGAGAGGGGGAGGCAGTAGAAAATGGGAATGGTCAGGGAGCTGGTGGGCGAACCCCGGGCATTATAAATATGTGAAATATATATTAATAAATTATAAATAAATACATATAAATAAATTATTTAATAAAAAGTAAATGTTTACAACGTAGATGTGAACAGAAGATGGGGATGAGGGAGAAGATAGGAAGGAGGAGAATGAAGGAATAAAGGAAGGAAGGAGGAAGGGGAGGAGTTTGGAGGAGGGAGAGAAGAAAGAGAAAGGGAAGAAGGAAAGGAGGAGGGATGATGGGAGGAAGGCAGGAGGATGGCAGGGTGGAAGGAGGGAGAAAGCAAGGAGGGAGGGAGGGAAGGAAGAAAGGTGGGAGGAGGCTGGAAAGAGGGAGAGAGGGAAGGGGGATAGGAAAAGGAAGGGAGGAAGGAGGGAGGAATAAAGGAAAGGAGGAGATAAGAAGGAGGGAGTGTGGGAGGAAGGAGGAAGGGAGAGAAGGGAGGGAAGAAGGATGGTGAAAAGAGGTTGGGAGGGAGGAGGGAGACAGGAAGGGAGGGAGAGAGGGAGAGAGGGAAGGAGGGAGAGAGAAAAGGAGGGAGGGAGAGAGGAAGGGAAGAAGGGAGGGAGGGAGAGGAGAAGGGAGAGTGGGAGGTAGGACCAGCCAGAAGGAGAGTATGAGTTAAAGTCATTTCCAGTAGTCTCAAGGCTGTAATCTTGCTCTAGTCGATGCCTGTCTGGAAGGAGTTGGTGCTACACTTCCAGGAGCACTAAACTTAGTTTCTATGAACTGAGTCACTTCATCTTGTATTTCTACAGTCCTCTGATTTAAAATCTCAGGGTCCAGTGCTCTCGTGGAGAAGAAAATGCATACAGTCCTAGCTGTAGAATGGCCTGAAGCCCTAAGCTTCAGATGCAGCCTAAAATTAGCCTCACAGGTGTTAAATATCCTGTCTTGGGCAGCAGCTTCTGCAAGTAGAAAACAAACATTGATTAAAGTAGCTAATAGAATGTTTTGCCTCGATCATTGCAGAAGCTGTGGGGAAGAATACACGTTCTCCAATCGAGCTTTGCTAAATGAGGGTCAGTAGCTTTAAGCTTTTTATAGTCAAGGCTCAACCCTGCAGTAAGTGAATATTTTAACCACAGGAACACTGAAAATTCAATGATATTTTCATAATTGCAATTTGGAGAGTCAATAAACACTGCAACCTGAAGTAGCTCACTTTGAAGAAAACTTGATTGCCTGGCTAGAAACATTGTGCCACATAATATTAATAAACCTAACAACTGAACTCTGAATATAATAGGACAATTAGCTCCAGGAAGCATTAGTATTCATTAGACCCAAAGCATTAGTTTGTGTAGACAGCTGCAGACACAATGGATGGCATACAAACAAAATGCAGCAGAGATATTCCATTGAACATTGTGTGAAGATTTCTGCACATTCTTGTAATCTATCTCAGATGCCTTCTTTTGAAAGCATCTCAGGTAAATGTGAAACCAATACACACACACTTATGTAGGCCTATAGATAATACATAGATGCAGAAACATAATTATTGAAATCAGTGGGATCTGGTTATATAAAGGAAGTGCATAGATTGGTTTCTTTTGTAACAGAAATAAATGTTTCAGTGAAATAATATTGCATTGTAAAATGAATGGTAGATATTGGGAGATCTTTATACTTGTCACTAAAACCTAACATGTCTCTTCAATCCTCTAGCATTACTCTTGGGTTGTCAGTTGCTTTTCTTAGTGATGTATATTACTTTGAAAATATTATGAAATGAAAAAGAAATAAAGGAAATGATTATAGGCAAACGTCTAGAACAATATAACTTTTAGAAGTAAAAATTTTCACCCCAAATCCCTCCTGTGTGTGTATATATATATATATATATATATATATATGTGTGTGTGTGTGTGTGTGTGTGTACATATATATCTTTTTAGAAACCAAACACATCCTAATTTTTTGTTTAGTTATTGAGATAATATTGATTGACAATACAGGATTTGGGAAATAGATTCCCACTTCTCCTATGTATCACACCACTCCCACCACCAACACACCAGTCGATCTCCACCATTGTCCTTAGGGTTGCTTCACACCTTGCTCTCTACCGTAGTTGTTACTCTACTTATTCTAGTTTTCAAGTCATATTTTTAGGATTTAAGTTGGTTTAGTTTTCTCTGTTTCTCTACTTGGACTCTGTGCTGCTCATCTGCATTGAATCATCTACTATTGACTTTCCCCTTCTGAGTTATTTCATGTAGTATTGACACATCTTGTTTCAAAAGCCCAGATTCTGTCCCTTTGTATAGCTGAGTAGTTTTCCACTGTTTACATAGACCCCATATTTTCTATCTACTCTCTGTCCTGGGACACTTTACTGCAACCAGTCCAATCCAGGTAGCTTTTTTTATCGGTTCTAGCAGTTAAAGATGAAGGTTGCCAGGATATAGAAACAACCCAAATGCCCCCAAACAGATGAATGGGTCAGAAAACTGTGATCTATGTACACAGTAGAACAAATGTCTCTTATATATTACCCTCCTTATTATCCTCAAATTTGGAGCAAAAGAGGCATACTAAATAAAAGTTATTAACATAAATCTCTTTCATATGGCAAAACGTAACTTTTTCATAATGGTATAAAAGTCTATCTTTGGTTGGGAGAAATAACTCTAGATTTAACCTCAGTCAGAAAAATACTTTATCTAACACATTCAGATTATTTATCTGATATTATAACCTTAAATATCAGAAAGGGTTTATTTAACCCATAAGGGAGAGTTAAAAACATAGCATAATCACAAAATAATGTTTTAGAATCATTTTTTTTTGAAGATAGAAAAAGGATTTCTAATGTACTAGATTGCGAGGTACAGATGCTTGAAGTAGAGAAGGGGAAATGAACTAGCTATCAACAAAGTGGAAACATTCAAAATGCTAACTTAAATCCAGACTGGAGGGTTAGGAACTATTAGTCACTAGAAATTCATACTCCTGATCTGGAAATACAAGTCTAGGTAGAATATTATTTTTCAATCCAAAAAGACAAACTTACGTCATTTGCAGCAACATGGATAGAGTTAGAAGGAGTCATGTTAGCCAAAATAAGCCAGAAATAAAAAGAGAAATACTGGGTGATCTCACTTATATGGGGATATAAGGAAAACACATGAACAAATGGAAGAAAAAATTAAAACAGAACTGAAGCATACAGCAAGAAAGGGGGAGGAGGGTAAAATAAGGGAAGAGATGGGCACAGAGATGAAGATGATTCACAGTTGATAAGTGGTGAGACAACCTCAGGAGGGTAGACAATGATATAAATGCAATGATATATAAATGCAATAAAAATATAAAACAAAATAAAGAAGAATGTTGGAGGCCTTGATGAGTTTTACAGGCTTTATTCCCATCTCAGGGAAAAGCACACCAGCACACCAGGTGGGAGCCTGAGCCATCTCTATGGCAAGCAAGCAGTCTAGACATCAGGGGCAGGGAAGTGGGGACATAGGCAAAGCC
Source organism: Uropsilus gracilis (assembly GCA_004024945.1). Classification (NCBI taxonomy): domain Eukaryota; kingdom Metazoa; phylum Chordata; class Mammalia; order Eulipotyphla; family Talpidae; genus Uropsilus; species Uropsilus gracilis. Next base: position 8,416 of record PVHY01003330.1, on the reverse strand, counting down.
CCCAGTCTCCCAGAATTCTTTGCACTGTTTCTTTGGACTCTCTCTTGCATTCTCTTTGTATCCCCTCGTGCTCTCCTTGCTGGCAGTCCCCCTTCACTGGACTATCCTCCCAGGGTGGGGTGGGTCTACTATGCATATGCTCACTCATTGGGCCAGGCATGTACAGTGGTGGGGAGAGCACACCACCACAGGTGCTGGTCATAGATGCTAATGGGCAAAGGGTAAATTCCGGATGATTCATTTGTCATATAGATACTTAGGGTGTTTCCATAACCTGGATATTGGTAATAGTACTCAAATGAACATAGGGTTGCAATTGTCACTTTGCATTGCTGTTTTTCATTCTTTGGGTAGATCCCTAAGATTAGCATTGCTGGAATATGGGACATCCATGCTGTTTTCCATAGGGACTGCACCTTCCCACCAACATTATAAGGAGGTGTTCCTCTCAGTCACACCCTTTCCGAAAATCCCAGGTAGTATTAATAGACCTTACTATTACTTAAAAATAAAACCACATGCAACATAAAATACATACAGCCAGCTGGATTTTTATAAGTTAATGGAAGAGAGGATAAGGGTGTATTCTATTCTGATACCTTGATGAGAAGAACACAAGTGTCTGCTTATTGAGATCCACCCTTCCCTGTACGCCATTCCTTTATATCATTGCATAGTATTTTACTGCATGGTGTCCTTTGTTTACTTGTTTTCTGATGCTGGACACTTTTACTCTTTCTAGTTTGAGGTTACAATGAATAAACCTGACATGAGCATCCTATCATAAGTCTCTCTGTAGATTTATGTCCATTACTCTGGGGTGAGCACCTAAGATTACTATTATTTGGTCAGAGAATAAGTACAAAATAACTTTGTAAAGAACTGACAGGCAATTCTCCAAATTTTACATTTGACATTTCCACTGAAATGCTTTACGCACACACACGCGCACATGCGCATGCACGCATTCATGCGTGCCCACGGACGATACTCAGTAAGAAGCTCACTGTCAATATTTTCAGACAGTTCATTTCTTTTTAAATTTGCGTTTATTTAACTTTTTAAATTGTGGTAACCTGAGAATCTCCTCAGGTATCACCAACATAGTGCACCCACCACTGGATCACTCCAATTCGAGGACCACTGTACTTCCTTTCCAGTTTATCCCCACTCTTCTTCCCCCTCCCCTCCCCTCCTCCCTCTTCCTTTCCCCTTTCCCCTCTGGATGCTTCAGCTCTATAGTCATCTTTCCAGGGTTTGTTTGTAAGAATCAGAAAGTTCCTTTCTAACTGAGATAATATCATTATCTTTTGAACTCTAGTCCAGTCACACTTGAAACCTGTTATATAGTCCATTAAAATGAAAAGAGAAATCTATGTAATCCCAAACTTCATATTGATTTGGCATAAATGGAAATATCTTAAAAACAATCTTTGCAATTAAGTTAATTGAGGCAGAGTATTTTTTACCCTAAGAATTTTCCATGCCTCTCCCATTCATGAGGAAAAGACTGAAAAGATATAAAGAACTTGGATTGTAATTTAAGTTTGACTGTTTGACTTGTGATTAGATGATGGAATTGACCAGGGATTTGTTTATGTATCATTGGATGACAGTGATGGCCAGCCACTGAACTTCTCTGACCTTCTCTATCACTTGTGGGATGGGAGCATTCTTTCAGCTGCATATGTGCTCTTAATATTTTAACCATTTTAAGTTATAGTTTGCATATTTGAATAGCATTCATCCTTTTGAAGCACTTTATTATTTATTTACAAAAAATGGAGATTTAATAAAGGTAACTTTGCGCTAGACTCATACTCTATAAGTCAAAAAGATGCAAGAATGAATAACTGAGTTGAATCATGCATAATTTGATGTTCATGGCAAATTTTTCCAAGATGAAAAAGTGATGTAGGAATCACAGTTTAAACTCTTCAATCACATCTCCAGAGGCTGATTATTGTTTTCCATAAAACCTGAAGGAGTTTTACCTTGTTTTAGTTACTTAGAACTTGTTTGAAGGACAACATAAGCTATAATCTGTTCATCAAAACTTGAAGAGAGATTCATCTCTGATATTTGACTTCTGCTATTGTGCAGTTCTTCTGGGTCCTTTAGATGAATCATCTCCTGTATAAATTTGCTATGAATTTTACAATAGATTCATGTTTATTTATATTTCCCAGGGATATCTCATTTCCAGATAGAGTTTAAGGACATTATAAACATAATTAATATGCTGATTCAAAGATGCATGCGTGTGAGATAATAGCTCACTCACCATCATTAAAATAGCAAATGAATGCTGAGTAACAGATTAGAAACTGAGACTGTAACACATTTGCTTCAAAATATTTGAAGATAAATATAAGTCTCTTACAAATAATATAAACTGGAGGCCTTCTGATCATATGATAAATAAGGTAGTAACTAGAAGCATATATTTTGTTCATTTCTGTATATATTTTCATATGTATTAAGGGAATTAGCCACTCTGTGTTTCAGGTTTTCCAATTATACGTAGACATATAATGCTTACTACAGAGGAGGTGCCCTATTGATGAAAACAATATGGTTATTGGATCTAACAAAGGCTGTACAATCATTATAGGAACTACCAAAAATGTGACTCCCATGCAGGATCTATGCGCTGAGCTTCTGATACATGATCACTTTGATGTGGTCATGATCTAAAGTCAACATACCCCAGAAAGAGAACGCATACCGTCCCCCATGCTTATCTATTTCATTTTAAGGTTGTACCCACTTTATGTTTAAAAGCATTCTCAAAAGGATACAAAGGAATTTTAAGCTCTTATTTGTGTTTGCAAGTTTCCTGCCATCTGTTTGAGGAGAGGAGGTTAACCCACCTGAAAGAAGAAGCCATCAGTAGAGAGATCTAACCAGATGGCAGATCCATCCATAAAACACCTCGTGGAGTAGGGATTTAGAGGCTCAGGGGAGACCCAAGTGCAGCAAAGGCAGAGGACTTTCAAAAGAAATGGTTTGGAGCTAAACTTCAAAAGAAGTCTTTTCCTAATGAAGGAAAATTCAGAAGCAGAATCCACAAGGTAAATATGGTAGGAAGTAACAAGCATCTTGACCAGAAATAGACTTTTTGGTGCAGTGAAAATAATCAATCACATGGTTAGAATGGAACAGAACTGAGATGTTGGATATATATCCAAAATATATGAGATATGTATGTATCTCCAGTACAGATACATATGTAAATCTGAATATAGATATAGATAGATATAGATATAGATATAGCTATGTTCAACTGTCACAAATTTTTTAAACCAATGGAAATCTACCCATCAAATGGAATTTCTTTTGGCTTTGTGACTCCGAGTAAACATATTTAAATAGTCCATCACAAAGTCTAGCATCTTCTTCCCAGGGAAAACATTGTTGAAATCATCCCTATGGGGGAAGCTGACTACTTTTCATACTACATGTATGCCAATCTCATGTTGTGATTCATTTCTATATATCCAAAATAAATAGTTTCATGAAATGAGAGTACGCAGAGTTCATCATTACAGCAGATGAAATTCATAATGATATTTAGTGGGTAGTGTTTCGATAAGTCACAATAAGCAAGCATTTCTTTTCTGACTTGTGTTAAAGCTCTTTTGAGTGGTCAGTTTATTAGACATCCAGAAGGAGCATAAGGTAGATGTATATGTGGTATAAAAGAATAAATGTATCAAGGTGATTTTTCTTTTTTTCATCTATATGTTGGTAACTAACTGGAGTGAGAGCCAAACAACCCCAATTAATTCAGCACTCTTTGGCAAAATTGGCACCCCCTGTTGATAAGAGACCTAGGTCTTAGCTAAGCAAAAGGTAGAATTGGCTCTTCATAGTTCAAGGATGTGCTTCCCCAGATGAGAATTATGGACTTACCTGTGTTGCCTTCTGGGTTTAACTAACATTGCAAGTTGTTGGTATTATACTTAGTAGTCAATAAAGAAAGACCATTGTATAACCTTTCCCCTAAATTTAAGAGGAATCTGTCCATCAAAGAATTGAAGGTTCTGTGTGTGTGTGTGTGTGTGTGTGTGTGTGTGTGTGTATGCCTGTGTGCACATGTGTTTTTCTATATGAGGTTTATTTGTGAAATTGCTGAGTCTGGGCAAAAATTTTTCATGAATCTTCAGTTTTGCTTTTGTGTGGGAATCTGCACACTCTCAAAATTTGTAGCCAAGGGCATGCATTTCTACTCTCCACTTGTATTAAAATCTATTCAACTTGTCTTCATCTCTCTGGAGGCCTTCCTCTTTCCCTAACCTCTGGCAATTTAGTGTCAACCATTTTGAAACCAAACCTATGAGGATTTTTTTTTAAATCATCTTGTGTTTTATTCAAAGAAAGTGAAATTTCTTAATGAGAAGCTGAGAGAACAATTAGGTCTTGATACTCTTTAAAGGCAAGGCTGATAGCTCATTTTATTCTTAATATCATATTGAACTAATAGTCTGTTGGAATTTATTATAAAATTAGATTTTTATTAGTAAGCAGGTGTTAATAGAGCACTCTTTAGTGAGGACATCAACCACGTTTCCAAGACCATCATCTTTTTGTTGTTAGCAGAAACTACAATGAACACTGTCATTATGGTGAATATTTTTAAGTAACTTAAGAGATTTGTAATGTAAAGAAGGTTTAAGGTAGACAAATATTTTCTTAAATGAAGAGTTTTCCTCAGACACATGTTGCCAACTCTTCCAGCTTTCATAATCCTAAGAATGATGGTGTATCTGCCAAGTGCTAGAAATTTCCTTGACATTATTTTCAATACTCTAAAATGGAGTGTTCCCTTTTCCAGTTCCTACAACTGTATGTCTCCCCTGCTCTTCCATAACCCTCCAGGCAACATATGTTATTAAACCACATACAGTCACCAGGGAGGGATGCGAGCATGTGGGAAATTAGGTTCCTAAGTAGAGAGAAGTTGGTAAATCTATAAAACTGTGGATAATCTCTCTCTCGGGTCACCTCTCTACTTTAAATTATCCCTGTTAACCAAAATAAACGAAAGGAATCATTCCATGGTTAATGTGCTTTGATATATTTTGTTCAATTGTGGTCAGAAGGTTTGCCTTTCATTTCTCGAGCACATGTTTCCTCGTGGTCCTGGATGCTATTGATTTTGTGGGCAAAGGGCTTTGATCAATGGAGTGCCAGTTGTAGCCTGAGAATGATTTGGGGAAGGAAGAAGGGGATGATGAGCTAACCTCAAAAGGTTTCACTTTGAGATACTTATCTGGACCTCTTGACTTCTTGAAATTGGGCAGGAAGCCTGGGAGAGTTTCTTTTTGCGGAGATTCTGTTGATATACACTTCATGTCAGGTCACAAATACTGTAAGAGCATCTTTCCACTGTATTAGCCAAGGGGCTCTAAACGTCTTAAAGGACACTGTTAAAAAAAAAAGGAAAATAAAGTTATATCTGTTAAGAAATGGAGAACAGTGACACAAAGTTCCTAACTTCAAATTCTGAGAAACTATCCTCTTCATACTCATGTTCAGACATAAAGGTGACCATCTAACGTGAAATCTCCTCAACATACATAGAACCGAACCTACCATTTGAGTCAAACTTTATTTTATATACAGTGCTTTCCTGTGTTTTTAAGCCTGTGGAATTCTCAAATCCATTCCATTCATTGTGCAGGCACTGAACTGCCACTGTGTTAGGAAGGAATCATGGCAGGGCAGAGAATGAAACAACAGTGATTAATTTATAACCCTGTTCTTTAAGCTGGCCCATATTCTATCTAGCTGTGCTCACTTCATTTTGATGTGTTGAGTGAAATTAGTGTGATCCAAGCCAGAAGAGGGAGCAGAACAACTTTATATCAATAAAGATTAGAAAAGTTTCCTGCAAGTTTGAAGATTAGCATGAACATTAGAATAAAGCATGGTAGAGAGATCAAAGATAAAGGCAATAATTATAGATAAAGGCCCAAGGCGATTTCCCCATGAGAAGCTCAGTCATCTTTGGTCATGGAGTTTAACTTTAGAAAGACATGGAAGTTAGATGGAAGCCTCGTGAGTGATGTAAGACGTCTGGCGAAGAAACGTGACTTTCTCTGGAGGCAGGAGGCCATCATTGAAGCAAGAGAGAAAGGCAGTTAAACTTGCAAGATGGTGCTCCATCATCAGGAAGCTGATCTCTGGACTTTAAGCCGAAGAAGCAATATGGCCTCTGTCAACTTGGAAGATCATCAAGAATCGTGCACCTTTAAGGGAACTGGCATGTTTCCAGTCATCTTCAGTGATACTTTTGCATGTTTTGGGAAAACATGAGCAACTAGATGAGTGATGTCTATGTGTCCCCAACACATGCCCACTAGATTAAAATACTATCATGAAAGACTCTACACTCTTGCACTTTTTCACTTTGATTTATTTTTAAAATAATGCACATTTACAATTTATTAGATGATACCCTTTTGGCAGGAAATGATAGCTCCGAGTGTATCACCGGAGTGCATTGAACACCTTAGAAAGAAAAACTGATCCTGGATAAAGGTAGCAATTTCACACCATTCAAAGATGCAGCGAGGAAGGGGTTATTGCTTCCCTGGAATATGTTTGTTTATTTGCATTTATTGAAAACCTTGCGCTATGCACTTGGTTCTGTGTCTTGTAAATTGCCTTTCCTCATAAATAAGATTTAGTAGTATCTTTAACAAATAGACTATGAATTGGCTTAAGATAATTTCCACTCACGATTTGAATATCCAATATCCTTTCACTTCGGATAAAGGAATTTTTTGAGTATTATTTAGATATTTCATTGATATGAAAACGGAACACTTGAGACTCCAGGCAGCAGCATGTCTTAGGCAACCATGCATGTCAAAATATAGTGCACAGAGAGACTTTTACTACTCCTGCTATTTAAAGACCTATTTTCATGAGCTTATTAGCTCCTAGTGATCCCGAAGGAGAAATACAATTAAAACTTAATCATACCAAAAGCTGGGATTCTTCTGATTCAGCGAACTTGTAATCTATTATATTTAGTAGTTTACTTGTAAATGTCTGAGCGCTGAGAATGAGAATCATATAAATGGGCTTTATTCTGCGCTCATACAACATCCCGGGATTTGCCTCTTTCCACTCCGCTTCCCTTCACCTGCCCCCTCCCCCTCCAGTTTCACACTTTCCAGGGTCTCTCACCCCAGCTGCATCTCTCTTTTCTTTCCTGAAAGCAGAGCCCCTTCCATTCGCCTTTAACTATCATATTCTCCCCTTCCCTCCCTCTCAGATATGAAATCAAATCCTTACAAAATCGATGATGCTGAGAAATTGGAGCCACATTAGCAAGTCAAGTCAGGAGTTTAGAGACACAGAAAAGCCTTCTCTGAGTGATCCCCTATTTGTCCAGGGGCTCGAGGTGAAGGCGGAGATTCTATTTCCCGGAGCACTGGGAGGACTACGATGTTTCATTTACAAATATTGATTCTCAGGCTTGAGAATCCCACGCCCTCCCCTCAGCCTTCCTAGTGTAGGGGACAGTTTGTGCGTCCTGGAGTCCAGAGAAAAGCAGCAAGGGGAGCAGAGACAAAGGGGGGTGGGGTGGGGGTGGGCTGGGAGAGGGAAGACTGGCATTCCCGGGTGTCAGGAGCATGGCAGGGAGCTCTGCAAGGTCCCAAACACCTGGGCCTAGGCATCCGGGGAGTCCGCTGGTCCCAGGGACACTTCCCCGCTCATCCTCTGTGTGCCACTTCAGAGGGGACATTCACAAACAGCTTTGCCAGCAGTTGGTGCCGCCGAGGTGGGCCCTTTATCCCGCAGAGTATCAAAGCCTTCAGAAATGAAAGGCAGCGTTGAAATGGTTTGTGTGTCATTGGGGAACAGAACTTGATACTTTCATGGGGACTTCGCCTTCCGTCGGTCATTCTTTCATTTGGCGTTGACTGGTGTTGGGAAATGAATCTATTTCAAAATGAGGCGATGCGTTTTGTCTTTTAACTTTGATGCAAACTGTAATTATTTTTATGTGCACTCCCGGTGTTCTAGGGGGAGAAAGAACAAAAAATAAACGGGACTTGAGTATTATCTCTTCCAATTAAAGAGGCTCTTTCACAACTTTGACTAAATTAGATGAAAAGACCAAGGTCTGTGGTCATAGAAGTTTTGTAGCTAAAACTATATAAGCTACAACACTGGCGTTCAAACGGGTCTCATTAGGACTTGACTTTTATATGGGGGGATCCTGGCCGTTTTGCTATTAAGCGATTTTATTAGGCAGCATTTAGCACCAAAGGATTGTCTTACTTCCCCATTCTCCTCTAAAGCAATGTGTGACTTATATTCTAGTTCTCTCTCTCTCTCTCTCTCTCTCTCTCTCTCTCTCTCTCTCTCTCTCCCTCCCTCCCTCCCTCCCTCCCTC